>JALMQS010000070.1:612745-633077 GCA_024734495.1 Forficula auricularia
GCCACATCAGAACGTGTCAATTTATTTAATAGAGTTTAACATATAATTTATTATTAATAAACAGTTATTGGGCTTCAAAAAAAATAATTTGATTATTCAATTAATTGAAATTGAAAAAACACGTTTATTTATCTTTATATCAGAGCAATGAGTTAAATTTCAAAAATTTATTTCGAAAAATGATATTATGTTTTCTGCATCCTCAGAATGAATTTCTTTGACTTTTCCTAACTAAGATACACAGGTCTGCTCGTAACTCGGCGTCCATGCCTAATGGTAGTTTCAGCTCGTGTATTCTAACATCGTTAACAATAATAATATAAGCAAATAAACTGGGTAAATGCAATCCGGTCTCTAATAGGGATGGTTGCATAACTTATATATAGATATTACTTTCTGAATTCAAATTCCTTACTCCAATTCGACCAGAAGTCTGAAGGCAGCAGAAAATGGTTATATCTTCCAAAATTCTTGATAAATAAAGAAAAATATCTCTTCTGTTTGATTCAAATAAACATATACCTTACATATATAATATTATATAATATATGTAATTTATTTGTTTGAGACTTTAGTTTCGTAGGTTTGACCTTGATCATGAGTTTTTTTAATTATAACTATTTTATCTGTTTTTCTCATGGATTCAAATACCCGATTGTATTTAAGAAAATTCGTTTTTTTCTAATAGTAAGCAGCTACTCTCAGTAAAAGAAATTCTTTTCAATCAAAATAATTGAGATATCAAATTCGTTTTCATTTGTCGTTGATAAGTAGGGAAAAGTGTATACCTACATCATAATTTTATGTCAAGTCATTTCTAAACGCCAACATGTATAAAAATCTCTCTCATACGTTATTTTAAATTGAAATAAATTTTAAAAAGATTAAACTTTTTTCATGAAACCTCACTCAATGATAAATAATATTTTACTTTTATTTTTAACCCCCAGATAAATTTTGAACCTCATTAAAATACTATAAAAGATTTTAACACAATTTTTCTTGAAAACTGAATAAATTTAACTTGTAATTTTCAAGTTTTTTAACCTATTTAGTTTATGACTTAGAGTCAGAGACTGTAAGAACACTAAAAATGTCCCAATTTTATTTTTAAACGGAACCCTAAAAAAAGAGATTCTTTTGAAATATTGACTCTATCATTTCAGTTCACTTCTAAAATATAATGTTAACCCAATTTCAAAAATTTGAATTTCAAACTCTACTTTTTCCGGATTGTTCTATTTCCCTTTTTCTTTTCACTTTCTTTCAAATAAAATCTTAACGAGTTTTCTCTGATTTATTTTAAATAAAACTTGCAAAATGTTTGAATGATGAAAGCAAAGTAAAAAAAAAAAAATTGCCTAAAATAGCAAATTCAATTAGAAAAGTCCATCAGGTCACGAACAGGTCTCTTATGTTCGAAGAAAAAGAAGTGAAAAGAAAATCGGCCCGGGGAGATAAATTTGTCTTTGAGTGAAATTAAGAATTTGTTTCCTTTGACAATTATTCCAACGTCAAGTTTTCTTTAAAGTAAAAGCGTGGATTTTGATGAATATTGCATAAGGGGGCGGAATGGCAGGGTGGCTGGGTGGAGTCGGAGGGTTCTGGACAATTCCGGAGCTTCGAACACAACGGAAAATTTATGTCCGTCGCGACAGAACATAACGCATACGGGAGAGCAAGAGAGAGGGTGGTAGTTGAGAGGATCCGTGGATGTATTTTGGGCGGAGGCGGAAGGAGGGACCATTTAGCAATTTAATCTTTTCCGGAAAAAAAAACTCCTCCACGTAACATTTTTAAAAAATATCTCTACTGTTTCGAAAACGCATGAAGAAATTATTTTTAGTTATTTATGAGATGAGATAAAAGAAAAAAAAGAACAAAGAGGCAAACATGTAAATCTATCTCTCTATATAGGTGTTTCCCAATTGGTAGTATAAGGTGTATCGCGAAAAGTGTTATTTTAATATTATCTTCTTCTTTATATGCCTATCCAATTAATGAATGTTTGCGACCACATTTTCCATTTCCTCTCGATTCCTTGAGATGTATCAGGCCTTGTGTCTTATATTGCGCAGCCATGATATCTTCTTCCTACCAATTCCTGTCCTCCCCTCAATCTTTCCCTCAATAATTAGTTGTAAGAGGTGGTACTTGTGTTTCGCATAATATGCCCTAAGTATACCGTTTTCTTTTTTTACTTTACCATACAGGGTATGGTCAAGTATTGTAATCGTGCATTAAAAAAGTGGTTCTTTTTATTCTTTTTTTTTGAAATATCTCAAAAACGGCTGAAACTATTTTGATTAAAAAAATTGAGCGAAACCATAGCATTTCATTCTACAAAAAAGCTCAAATAAGTGAACATCGAAAAAATTATATTTTTCGAGATAATAATTATTTTTTCAAAATGTCCGTTAGTTAGTCTGTCTGTTAGTCTGTTAGTCTGTACGTTACCAAATTTTTGTGGACGAGCTAGCTCAAAAACTAGTGTGAATATCGAAACCAAATTTCACATTTAGTTTTGGTCCATTGAGGTTAAGAGCTGATTAGATTTTGGTGCATATCGACCCAAAATTAAAAGGGGTGGAGGGGGGGAGGTTAAAAATTAAAAATCTAGGCCTTTTGAGCAAACTCAACCAAATTATGTATACATAATCAGTGGGACCCCAGAAGTCTAAAAATGCAAAAACTAACCGCCCAAAATGGGGGGGGGGGGTGTTTAGGGTCAAAAAAATGAAAATCTTGGCCATTTACCAAACTCAACCAAATTTTGTATACATGATCAGTGGGACCCCGGGAGTCTAAAAATGCAAAAACTAACCTCCCTCCCTACATGATTATAAAATTTTTTATTAAATATTAAATATCAGTGAGGTGCCAGGTTGCATGGTAGTCAAGTGTACATCAGAACACGTCAGATTATTTATTATTTTTAGCAGATTTCGCTCACCGCCAATTCTTCTAAGGACTTCGTCATTGGAGAATATTTGGACTAATCCATTTCAAAGGAGAAATTTTATATTTTCTTATAACGAAAATGATGCCGTATTCGCAGAAATTTCAAAAAAACCGAAGATTCAAATAAAATTTCAAAAAATGAAAGATAATTTTTTGCACAGCATCCCCTGTTTGCAAAATCACCAACCGCCACTGGTAGATACAATATTATGGGAACCTTTCGGAAACGTTCAAACATGAATTCATAGTTCGATTTTTTGAACACTCAATCCATTTTGATTTCCGAAAGAAATAATTTTTATTATAGGGACCTTTTATTAATAAATTCAATTTTTCTTGGATTTTTAGTTTAGAAATTTCGGAGGGTTTCCAAAAAAGTTCTCACTAGTATCTTCTAGAAATATCAATAATATTAATGAATACCTAGCGTCATTATAAAAAAAAATACCTATATTCTAAAAACATGTAGTCGCCCTCAGGTACCCTTTCACAAAAAAGTCGCCCCCAACGTATTAAAGTTTGGACACCAATAAATTAGGCTATGTGTACAATTCTCTGAAAGACGGACATATATAGTCGTCAATAGAGACTAATAGGGTTTCGTTTTATCTTTATATAGAAGAAGAAAAAATAATATATTTTTAAGTTGTCTTGATTTAAAAATTATTAATTTTTTTAAATTACTAAATTTTGTAGGTTCTTGAATCTTTTCTCCCTTAAATAATCTGTTAAATTATTTATTGAACTAAATTCAATCATTAAAAGTGCACTTCTGTGTATAATATATATAATATTAAATATGGTAATGTGTTGAAACGGATTATACTATTTTATTGGATTCTAAGATAAATACCTAAAAAACCGACATAAATTGAATTCAGTGGGAGTTGTTGTTGTTGTTGTTGTTGTTCGTTTTTCCAATTGAATAAATAGGGCTGATTGTCTGGGCTGTGAGGGGCAGAGAAGACGATATTGTAAATGTAAATGAATTGCTTATGATTGGAATGTGAGGCGGCCATTGAATGGAGATGAATGGGCCCCGTGGGAATGGACTGATGGCCTGATGGCCTGGCTGATCGATGATGATGGATCGCAGGGCTCAAGGTGTCAACCTGCGGACAGACACTCGTCATCCATTTGCATTTCAGATCAAATTCAATGGAAGAAGGTGAATTCGAGATTGATTGAAAACAGAACAATAGAAAATGAATGGGATTGTCATCTGTTTATGATTCGATCTACATATTTATGCGAGTATATTTATAAACCTAATAATTAAATTATAAATATTTCAATGTTAAATAATTCAATCAGTTGTATTTATTAATCGAGACGTTTTTCTTTCTTAAAATAAATATGGTAATCAGTACTAAAATGGAAAATAGTTAAGCAAAGCATTTTTTGCTCGGGTTTTTGATTGTCTTTACCCTTGTGACGTCAAGTTAGCATATGTTAAATTACCAAATATCGGCTACTCACCATCGATTTCTATTTTCTGATAAAAGTTGATGACGTTTTCTGATAAGAGTTGATAGAGTCCATTTCCCTATCATCATTTTTTTTTTTTTGATTTTAAATAAAATGAGTTGTAGATCTTGAATAAATACAACTTTCTTTAATAGTAAATTTTAATTAAATTAAAGTAATGACTAAATCCCTAAATCTTAGGTCAGAAAATTTTCCTCCTTGCCTTTATATTTAGATTTTAAGAAGGTATTGGAATACAACTTTTATAAGGCTATGTTTTGTCTCACGAATTGTGAAACAAATGAGACCTAGTTGTATTTTTTCATAAAGTTTTATATACGGTAGGTACGAGTATATTTTAACAAGCTTAGGTTGGCTAAACTTATAAATTAAAAAAAAAAAAATATTTAACCAGCTGCGAACTCCGCCTGCGGCGGGCATCCTGCTGGCCAATGACCTAAAAGCCCTGTTCTGGACTCTATAGTGGATTTTGAAATAATAAATTAAATTTCTTAATTTTAATAAATTTTATTTGTCATGGACTAGTGGGTTTCGAAATTAAAAAAAATCACTTCGGCGTCGTCGCGCAAGCCGATTATAATAAGTATAGATTAAACAAACAAAAGAAAAAAGAGTTGATTTCAAATGAAAAAAGAATATGGAAATGAATGCAATACAAAAGTAAAATAGAAAAAATAAATTTTAAGTGCAATTTTTTAAATCCATTCGATCATAAAATAATTAAAGTGAAAACATTGTCTACAGGAAAAAGATTGTACGAGTAACTTAATTTGGCTTCTAACTGAATTATCATCCTTTTATAGAATTAGTGGCGTAAATCGTAAACGCATTTTTTTTTTTTTTTTTATTAATATAAAGAATTATATATCACATCCTCATTGGAGTAGTCGGAAAACTGGGAAAATCACGTTTTGGGCTAATTGAAATTACTCTAAAAATATTAAGTTTGTCACAATATAAGAACGAACAAGCTATAACTCATATTATATTAAAGTGTTTTTTGTGATACATGATGAATAAATACACATATAGGTACCGTCTGATATGGATAATTATAAATTTAAAAAAATCAATATATCCCACTATTGCACTGGGGGTAAGATATGTTTATTTACCTGAATACAGAATAAAGTTTTTATTGGAGAGAGGAAGATTGAATTCAATCCAATCGATTTGATTGGGGAATAATGGAATTAAAATAATTATCGGAAAAGAGGTTTTTTTATCTAATTAGATTTTTTCTCTTATTAAAAACAAGGACTAAAGATAAATAAGGACACTCGATGGTGGAGAAGTTATCTCCGGAATCGAAGCAAAATACAATGTATACATTATTAATGTAAAATAATTGGTTTAATAAAATTTATTTATAAAGTTTTTATTGGAATGGATGGGAGAGGGAATTCCAATCGACTTGATTGGGAAATAATGGAATTGAAATAATTATCGGAAAAGAGATTTTTTTATCTAATTAGATTTTTCCTCTTATTAAAAACAAGGACTAAAGATGAATAAGGACACTCGATGGTGGAGAAGTAATCTCCGGAATCGAAGCAAAAATACAATGTATACATTAATTAATGTAAAATAATTGGTTTAATAAATTTTTCATATTATTCAATTATAAATTGGAAATAATTAAATAATTTTTAATGATGAGGTGATATATCGGGGAGATTAATTGGATGGATTAATTTCCGCAATATGGGATTGGAATAATTATCGGAAAAGAGATTTTTTTCTATAATTAGTTTTTTCCTCTTATTAAAAACAAGGACTAAAGATGATCAAGGACACTCGATGGTGGAGAAACAATCTCCGGAGTCGAAGCTAAAATACAATGTATACATTAATTCATCTAAAATAATTGGTTTAATAAAATTTATAAAAAAAAATAATCATAATTTTTAATTACATTTACGTTTATAATACTACATATTATTATTGCTTATTGCGAAAAGTCATTAAGTAACATTTTAATACATTTGAGATAACCTAATTTCAAACTTACGATTAGTTTTAAAAATACTTAAGTAGCAATTTAATTGTTTAACTTATTTTTGTTTTTTGTAATTATAAATATGTTTCATACCTCACACAATTGAATAAAATACTTTACATATATACATATATTTTTTTCGCTCTGTAAAATCAGAACATTGTGCACTTAGTGAAATTGGTTTTTACGTTTAATAGGGTTTGTGTTATTTTGATTCCCTTAAAGTATTTTTATATCGATAAATATGATCGAAACTCACAACTACGTACTATTAGATGAAAATCCACCAAAAGTGTACTTAGTGACTTTTCGCAAGAAGCCCACGATATACTATATCAATTTATTAGATTACTTTAAGCTAGAAAAATGAAAATTGGCAGAAATGTGCAGTTTATTAATAAAAACATGTTTGTGGTATTTCAGCTCATTGGTTAATAAAATTTATAAAAAAAAAAAAAAAAAGTTTTCACTAGACCCAAACTAGTCTAAACCCACTAATACTGGAACTCTACAGGACCTAATGCTCATCTTTCATCATAGCATCATCATTTTCCTCTGTATCTTTCCTTTCTTTTATAAATAACGGCAAAGAGGTTTTTTATTTTGTAAATTTTTCCTCTTACTACAAACACGGACTAAAAACATTATCGCAAGACCGAGAAGATCAAGAACAGTCGATGGTGGGATGTAATCTCCGAAGTCGAAGCTCAAATAAAATGTATACGCTAATTATTGGTTCAATAAAATTTATTATTAATATTATTATTAAAGTTTTTGTTTCTTCAATCAAAATCGTGCTCAATGATTAGGTTATTTAATATCACCCAAAACATATTCCATAATATAAATTCTTATTTACGATTTCTTCATTAAGGTATTTGTTTCACCATATGGGTTTTCTTAGGATTTTTCGAAATTTAGACAGATTATTATTTAAATACTTCTGCTCGATTGGTGGAAAAACGAAATTTATTAACAATATAGTTCCGGAGATATTAAATTCTAAAGAGTTCTAAGAGTTTTTCAGAATCTTATACATCGCACTAAACGGGATATTGGAAAGTTTACATACATTTTAGAAACTCTTCTTACCATTGTTATAAAAAACTAAAACAACATTAAACAATAACTAATATATTTTTTAAGAAAATTTTAATTCATAGTTACAACACAGTTTCTAAGATAATAATTATTAAATAATGAAAAATATACAATAAAAAATTTACAATAAAAAAAGCTGGCAACAACGCCTTTATTTAACCTAAAAAGTGTATATACTTTAGTAATTTTTTTGACGTTTTTTCGCTTCAGCCATTGTTGCAACAGCTTACAATCGCTTATTAAGAACTTTTTGTTTTATAAATCTCCCTTTATAATGTACTTTATATGAAATATACCATCCATGTTAAGGTTTTGACCAGGTTTCCTTAAAAACTTTTGCCAAATGTCGGGTTGGCTAATGCGCCGTTTGCTCCTGGTATCGGGTTTTTGCGTGGAATTATTTAAATTATAAAAATTATTTAAACAACTACCTTAATATAGAAGAAGAAATTTGTAAAAAAAATGAAAAAAGATAATAAATTTATTAACCAAGCTTTTTTCATTTTCTTTTTATAATTAATTAAAGAATTATTATCCAGACTTATTGGTTTTTATCGATTTAGTAATTAGAATTAAGTATATCTAATGCCAAACGCTTATTGTTGTCGTGAGCCGGAACATGGGTGTTGAAGGATCTCTTGTGGCTTTTGTTGCAGGTTCGAGGGACGAGGGTCATCACAGCTCTTAATTGAGCCCGGATTAAACGGCCTGTTGTGACAGGAGTCGAAGCGACCCAACTGACCATCAATTTATGAGCCATGACCACCAATAAGCCAATCAAGGCGAAACGCATTAATCAAGGGAGAGCCGGACAAATAACCTATTAGGGTGTCGTTGTTGTTGTTGTCGATGATTGTAGTTGTGTTGGGCAACCACCACAAATGCCTCTCTTACGATTAGCAAATCAACAAATACTTTGTACTTTACAAGAATAAAAATAATAAAAGAGACATAAATGAAATGGGTGTTTTTTAATTAATTTTTTTTTCAGTAACCCTTATATCTTTTTTATCGCCAGGGATGGTATCGATAAATTTTATTTAAATGGAATGCTCGATGGTTAACACTCTTGTTTTATGTTGTGGTCAGTAGATTATATCTTCTTTTGTGGTTTTTAGGGTTCTGTTCAAAAACAAAACGAGGTCCTATTAATGTCGCTACAATCTCTGTCTCTACAGTATTGTGATTCGTAAATTAATTTTGACACAAACTTGATTTAAGAGTATTTATATTATCAGAAATCAAAATTCGAATGATTATTATTTTGGGAATGATCGATTTTTATGGAGACCAGAATTATATATATTTTTTAAATTTATTTAATTTATTTTAAAATGAGAGTGTTGGCTATTTTTATGTGATTTTTGAAAATGTTTGCGTTCACAATTGGATAACTTTTGGAAGATGTAAGATACGGTATTCTCGATATGCGGTCCTACGTTGACTGGCTTATTATACCTATCCAATATGATTTTTGTTTTAGTACTGAGTAAGGTAGTTTATAATCAATTTTTATTCTAGTAATTATAAGTACTCAGACAAAAGATTCTACAAAATAAAAATAAATAAGAATTAAAGATGTTATCTGAAGCAGAGTAACTTAACCGAAAGCAAGTGAACATTTTGGACCATTATTTCAGAATGCAAATAACATATTCCATACAGAAGTGTGATCAGCACACATCCCGGAAATGAAATTCTTCCTAGCAGAATCTAGTAGTTTTTAAGGGTAAATGACCACTGAAAATAAAATAAAATGAAAATAAAATATTGTTAACAATGGTTAAATTTGATTTCAGGATGTTCCCTATGACAACATTTACCATTTTATACAAAAGGTAGAACGAACGATAGTCCAGTCGCTAAGGGGCGCCAGAACCCCCCCCCCCTTCCCCCATGTGTCAGATTTAGTTAATATTCCAAGTAATTTCAGAAAATCTGCCTTTTTAACAGATTGTTTCTTACACCTGTGTGAAACTATATTCGATATTGATATTCAGAATTAAAAATTGCATCAAATAAAGATCGATTAGGGATCAATAGAAAAATGGAAAACATTGTTGTATTTAGATTTGTACAATATTTAATTAGTTCCGTAGTTTCTATATAAATCACGATATTTTGTACTACTAAGTACTCATCTGTTTATCTTTGAGCAACAGGGATCTTTATTGAATAAATAAATTAGGGTATTTTAAAAAAATATAAACATATTGCATAGGGGTCCTTTTTTGTTTGTTCTATAACAATTACATAAAATGTAAAATATAGGGGTTTGATAAAATTTCAAGAAACTCTTGAAGGGATCGACGGTCAAAGAAGTTTACCACACACTGCTTTAAAGTAGCCTTATATTAAATTTCAAGCATTATTATATTTAATTGTGGGGAAATTGTGATATCTTGAAATGAAACGAGGTTTGTGTAATTTTGAGTTTATAGGTCTTCTATTTTTTCATAGAGATTTTAATTCTAGGGATCTTTTGTATATATTAACATGTTATTTTGAAATTAAGAAGGAAAAATATATTGCCAAATGATTTTTTATATTATATTTCCTTATAATAAATAAATAAATAAATAGTAATATTAATGAATTTAGTACTTTGGCCATCCCGGCCCGCGGACATGGTTTTGTTCACTTCTATAGATGAACTCGAAAACTCAAGTATTTTACGGAAGAGCCTAAATTTTACGCAGCCTTGAAGCAGAGGCGACGAAATGATTGCCTCTATTCAGGCGGATGTTATCTACAAGGCTAGAATTTTCATTTTTTGACCCCTCCCTCCCATTTTGGGTGGTTATTTTTTGCACTTTTAGCTTTCTGGGGGCCCACAGAATATGTAGTATTCTTATTATTTTTTTTTAATTTATAATACTTAATTTAATTATATTTAATTAATAAATATTTTAAAAATAATGATAAGAAATGAAATTCAAGAAAAAAAAAATATTTTTAGAATTAAACTTTAAAAAAAAAAAAAAAAAAAAAAAATATAAGGTTTTACGCTAGAGACTAGGTTAATGTTTGAGATATTATGTCAGGGGGAAACGACTGGAATTTCTTTCTCCTTATGCAAAAATATTAAAAATCTTGTAATCTATATTTTCTACTTCTCAATAAACCTGAATATTGAAATTTCGCACTCTGTTAGATTATATGTGTATATAAGTAATGGATAAAATCTGAAAACTTCAAAAAGTAGATTTTTTCTATTTTCAATAGCTATAAAACTAATTAAGAACTTTAAGGCGATTCCTGCGTACTGTGCTATCTGGTCAGAATTTATTAGATTACTTTATCTTGCAAATACCCCGACAAGTTTTGTTTAAGGAGGTCCTTTCGCTCCAAATGTTAAATAAATAAACTGCAACGGATCGTTGCTAAACTTTATCCAAATTCATTTGAAATATTAATATGTTTATTCCTTTATTATTAATCAGATATCACTTGCTATTTGCAGTTCATGTTGAGTTTAATTCAAAAATAATGATCGATTCTTATTTAAAAGTCGAGGAATAACCATTCTACATTCAATTTTTGACATTTCGGTTATTATTGGTAACCATTGGTGAAGACATGGAGAAATCGTCTTAAAATCAAAAATAGCGATCGAGTCTCATCTAATACTTGAGGAATAACAATTCTACATTAGATTTTTGACCCTTCGATTATTATTGGTAACCATTGCTGAAGACATGGAGGAATTGACTTAAAATCAAAAATAACAATCGATTAATATCTAATACTAGAGTAATAACCTTATTGCATTTCATTTTTGATGTTTTGACTATTAATGGCAACCTCTACTGAAAACGTGGAAGAATCGACTTAAAATCAAAAAGACTAAATTCTTTTTTGGTAAACAACTCAAGCTTGAAAGAATTTAGTCTTTTTGATTTTAAGTCGATTCTTCCACGCTTTCAGTAGAGGTTGCCATTAATAGTCAAAACATCAAAAATGGAATGCAATAAGGTTATTCCTCTAGTATTAGATAATATTCGATCGTTATTTTTCGTAGTTTTTTCCTGAGGACCCTTTGAAGTCGCGCTTGCCGCTAGACCGATTACAATACTTTCCCCATGCTTCGCATTGGATGAAGTAAAAATATTAGATTATAACAATAAGTTAATTTTTTATAATAGTTTAAGTCTCTATCTATGCTTTGGTGAAGTTTGAATCACACATTAGGGAGCAAATTTTTGAAAATAAATTTTTTTTTAATGTAAACATTTTCTTAGTCTTATGGAAGATAAATATCTTAACACTTTTTCTTGAATTATACTACTATTAGTTGAATAGATAAAGTTAAAAAAAACTAAAAATTAGCTTTTTGACACATGGAGGTTTCTTTTTTTTTGCAATAAAATATATGATTGACCGACGAATTTAATTAGATATTTACTTTAAAAAATCACATAAATGCTATGTTTGGATGTAAACATACGCAGTATTAATACAACGCATTGTCAATTCATACAAGACTTATTATCAGCTGATTTGAATAAATCAAACTAACTTTTGAATTTAATTATATTTTTTATAATTGTTTTTATTTAAAACATTTACGACTTTCATACTATTAATTTTTTAATTCAATTATTTTTCATTTGTATTTTAACTTATTTGATTAAATATTAGATACTACACTTCTTTTGATTCAACTGGAGCGAAAGGACCTCTTTAAAGGGTCAGATTAGAATTAATTTCATCATGAAATTGTCAATGTAGCTGCAATATAGCAAGCTTACAGTTTTACAGAAGAAAAATATATTAGTTTAAACGAGTAATGTTAGAAAATCAGATATTTATTAAAAAATAAATAAAAAGAAACTACAGAAATGTAAGCCGTTTCAAAAATACAAATCCATCAGTAGCAAATCTAAAAGTTTCTAAAACTTAACAATTAGATCTGTGATTTATAAATTGAATACAGAGTTTTAAAAAAATATTCTATGTATTATTTAAAATATTATCATTTCAGCAAAGACCAAATTGATGTCATCCCTTAGCTGTCACATAGTTTTTATCCTTTAAGAATATTATGATTCAGTCTATAAGATCAAGACAAGGTTGATAAAATGGGTTATTATTTAATAACAAGTATAAAGTATTACTTTAATCATATCTAGTAATAAAGGAATAATGATTATTAATAGTTTTAATAAACCCAGTTCGAAGTTATTTTCTGATTTGATCTGTATTTGATTGAAATTACGATGGTTAGTCTATAATCATGGTTGAATGCAGATAATAATTACTTTCGAGTTTCCTTCATCTCCTCCCACCTTTCTCAATTTATTTATCGTGTCAAGCACACACACAAACATGCTAGCTTAAATGGCAGTTGGACAAATTGGCATCTGCATCGAACTTGCCTAAATTTTATTAGAGACTCCACGCCACCAGCAATTAGTCTAATAAAAGAAAAGGGCTTAATATTCGTAAAAATAAGGTAAGAGAAAGAACATATGTCGAGCTAAGAGATAAGAGCTAAAATTAATAATAGAGTGAGAAAAGAGGGGGAGAGTACAATGCAAACGAGATGAATAATAAATAAAATTGGTGATTAATTATAACAGCTTGTAGAAAAATTACTAGGAATTAATCATTGAAGGGAGAAATTGCTTGGCATTTAAAGTTTTACACAAAGCCCAAGAGTCAGGCTAAAAAAGAAGAAATGTCGACAACATACCATATTTACTAATGACTGAAACTATTAATATAAAACCTTAAACACTACGAATAGTACGGTAAGTATAAGTCAGTCGTTTCTAACTGGTGGTACTACTTCCACGTAGAATATGGATGTGTGTTGTGTCATTTATATACTTAATATATATTTACATATATAAAGGGATGTTTTTATATTCATTTTAATATTAATACATTTTATTGAAATATAATTATGAGGATTGAAGATGAAAGGTTCCGAAACGTTTTACATACTTTGATGATCGAAAAAAAAATTATATTTAAACAATATCTTTTTTTCGACTTGTTCGAGGTTTGATAAATTAAATGATTTTTTTTAATTATAAAATATATTTTCAAAATTGAAAAGAGGCTAGGAAAAATTATAGGAACTCAAATATTTTTGTTGTTTGTACAACCTAGTACATCCTTATGTTACGGAGGTTTGACTCCGACTCCGAAAAGCGCAACTTCCGATTGATTTTACACCTCGGGCTCCGATAATTTTGAATCTCAGGTTATAACGAAGATCAAAAGATTCCAGCCAGAGAGAGCACCTACAAGTTTTGACTTGTCGGCCGGGAAATCCCAACATTTTTTTATTGTTGCATGTTATTCTACTTATCTATGTGTTTTATTATTTATATTTGACTGATTACTGAATAATATTTCTATATTTCATTAGGTCTGCCCTTAACAGTTAGTTAAATACATCTCTCTCTTCTACTCTGACTCCGGCAAATAAAATTTAAAAAACTCCAATTCCGACTACCGAAACGGTAACACTTCCGGTAAACCCACCTCCGTAACATCCCTAGTTTGTAGGTACATAATTTTTTTAATTTTGGTTTTTGGTGAAACGCATTTATATAAAGATTGGGGACCGTGAGAATAGGTGATAATAAAAATATAAGCTAGTAAATGTTGGAGGTCACAATAAAAATGAAATAAAATAGAGGATTTGATCGAATAAAGATTTCAGCTATACCTAAGTGGCTGCTACATCGTGGGGAATCTTAGTAGAGTAAGTGGAGCTCACAAATGAAGTTCACAATGACATGTCAACCAGCTTAGACAATTAATGAATGTGAGCTGCAACTTATGCTGGCTACGTTACAGGGATACATGGATATAAGTAAATAATCCGGTTAGCTTTATACTACTATAGATAAAATAAAGAGTAGTAAGCGTAGGACATCTATCAAACAATAAGACATCAAAAACTTATAGTCTAACATTTTCACTGTTTTTTCCAGACCTAAACTTTGCACAGGTAAGGAAAACTTCGCTGTGAGAGTTATTCAAGAATATCTCGTTGAAATTGGTTATTCATAAGTGAGGTCTTTGGGGCAAAAAATTGTATTTTCATTTTATTATACAAATGTCATTTAAGACTAAGAAAAGAAACGCCTACCTGGTGTAATGGTCAGTATGTCTGGCTGACAACCCGGAGGTCTCGGGTTCGATTCCCGGCTATACCCAGACATTTTTTCTGTAAGTATAGGGTCTGGTAATAAAAATTAAGTGGGAGATAAATTTAACCTAATTTATCGCGCAGAGAATTTACCACTGCTCGAAGCCCTTTAAAAACTTAGTAAATTGGACTATATCTAACTTTCTGAGATTTGGCTCGTGATCCCGGCTTCTTTTCCTTCTACTCTGTTCTTTTCACGATGGAGGGGCCAGCCCATACAGGCCTTTAGGAGATGGACCTTCTGGTGTATCTCCTTCTCACATCAATATCATTAAAAAAAAAATATATCTTTCTTAAGGTAAGGATATATGCCAACAATGTCCTAGAACCTAGATCATAGACGGTCCCTATGAATTAACCCCACTGCCTATTGCTTAACTTGTATGATTTAAGCTCGGATAATTTCAATAAGCCAAAGATCATTAAAGTCTATGTGTTCACACTTTTAAGAAAAAGGTAATTTTATAAATTAAAGAGAAATTTATTTTGCTTAGAAAAATGTATTAATCAAAATGTATGAAATCAAAGTGATTCGGATTTCGTAGATTTTAAATACCATGATTTATGAGATTTGTGGGGTGGTGCTCAATTGCTTAGCACAACTTGTGGCCACTCGATGAATTATCGTACCGTAGAAAGCAGCGTTTTATTGCTGGCCAAGAGTCCATTTACAAATTGACTTGGGAAATACAAAAAAAAAAAAAAAACTAGAGAGAAAGCTACCACGGGGGACACGTCATATATATAGAGTAATACTGGAGGAGGGGGAGGGAGGATTTTAGGGACAAAGCACCATTATGCTATAGTGTCGCTAACGCTTGCAATTATATTTCTATATAATAGTTGGACGTGGGGTGGCGGCCATCTGCCCAGCCACTGGCAAACACGCCGTGACAAATGCGTCGACACTGATTTGCACCCCTGAGAGAAAGCCAACCCTCAAACCACCCCCACGCTGACGATCTCTGCTTTCTCAATTTATGGATTCCATTTAAGTCAAAATTGAATCCAATCAACCGCGGATGGAAACTAATAGCAACTAATAATCTAATCACTTCAATAACAACTACATTCGATAGTAGGGTTGAATGGAGAAGGACGAGGATGCTCTCGATAGGGAAACCAAAATCTATTTTCGAAATTTCCGACAATAGGTTAACTTCAATTTATTCAATCTGTATATCCGTGGGAGCTATGCAAGGTGTATGTAGTTTAAAGTGAATGCATCATATTTGGATTTATGTAAATGAAAAAATCATGAAGAGCAAAGAAGGGAGGACAATTTCCTTGGATTCTAAGAAAATGACAAGTGATTGTCATCTTTAAGGTCCGAGATGGAAAGGATTATTTTTATTTAAGGAATAGCGTGAAAATGGCCCTAATTTATTTATTTTAATAAAATGACTAAGGATTTTTTTTTTTGTTTTTAATTTCATTTTCAGTAGACTTGTTTTTACCCTCCTAGGGAATAGAACCCGAGTGCCAAAAATAGCAATCCGGCCCAAATAGCTACCCTGTGATGTGAACTCCTCTAGACATAAATCATATTTTACTCAAAGATTTAAATCTTCATTTATAAAATTACACAGGCTAATGTAAATTTCAACACATAGCCATGCGGTAGGTATAGTTTAAACATTTCTTTATAATTCCAAAGCGAATGGAATGCTTTTTCCCAAATTGAATATATGAGTTCAAATTGGCGATTATCACAAAAGGTTGTCATTCACTAGATCCGAGATGGAATGGATTAATTATATGTCAGAAAGGTTGTTTTCACCCCCACAGGAATTATCGGAATTAGTATCTTTATGATAACTTCTTGTGATTTTTTTAGAAATTTAAAGTCTACTTCGAGCTGTAATTTGAGCATATATTGCTTGAATTCAAGTACATTTATTTTTTATTATTATCATTTCCGTCCAAAATCTGTATTAATTTGAAAGTTTATAATGGGAAAGTTTTTTTGTGTGATTTTGTTTATTTTTGAACCAAAGTTTCGTCAACTTTCCTACTTCTTCAGGGCTTCAAATAGTTATATCACACATTCGTCTAAAGTACATTACTTTCTTTTATCTCCGTTACCATTGAAGACCATCAGAAACTTAAACTTCCAAAAATTTGTCAAATAATGTACTTTATACGAATGTGTGATGTAACTATTTCAAGCCCTGAAGAAGTCGGGAAAGTCGACAAAACGTTGTTTGAATAATAAAAAAGTCACACAAAAAACTTGTTCTTATTTCCCATTATAAACTTTCAAATTTATTTTTTAGTTATATTTAAGAATGAATTACCCGTCTGCCTGTTTGGGGCTATCTAGATTAAGAACTTTCGGTGTAAAAATGCATAAAAATCAGAAAATAAAACTATCTTTATATGAAAAGCTGTATTTATTTATTTATTTTACATAATACATGGCATATCAGCTACTAAGGTTATTAGTGCCACCAAGTTCTTGACTTCTTTCTTCTTTCTTCAATTCCATCTTCACCCTTCTATACGTTAATAAATGAAGAAAAACAGAGGAACCAAACAAAAAACAAAGACAAAGAAACAAAAACAAAAAATCAAAATCAACAATTTAGCAAACAGAGAACAACAGAAAAAAGAAATATCTACGAAGCAAAAATACATCAAGGTAATAAGAAAATCAACCAAAACAGATAATAATAAAAATAAGTCGAAAACTATAATATATGTATTAAATTTGCGAGAAAAACCCTGTTTCTTTTAAAACTTGAAATAAATTATTAAATTCTTTGGGATCTACCAAAATATTCATTAAATTTCCCTGAATTTTAAATCTATATCTCAGGGTATTATATAAAGGACACTCTATCAAAAGATGGTCTAGATTCATTCTCTTATTACAAGAAACTCAGTGAGGAGGGGATTGTTTGTTGAAAAGATATTGTTGAGAGAAGATACAATGACCTATAGACCTATCTTTAGTCTATTTAAAATAATTTGTTCTTTTCTTGGTAAAGCCATCAGATTATATTAATTATTGTAGGTAAAGTTTTCTTTAGATGATTATTTTCAATTTTGAGCCAGTCCTCTTAAGCTTAATGAGATGAAATTGTGCAGATAAGTTTGTATTAATAAACTGTAGCTATGTGTTAAGTTTCAGCATTCTAGTTCAGATCATTTGCTACCAAAAAATGATAAATTATGAAAATTTGCAGAGATCGTAGCGAGTATTTAAAAAGTTTTCACATTTTTCTCCACTTCATGAAATGATTAAATTGAATCAAGAAAATGATATTTAAATTTGAATATTACTCAGCTTAATTATTACTACATTTCGAGAGGAAAAACGAGAAAAGCAAGAAGGTTGAAAGGACTGAGAAGAGTGAAGGGATGAAGGTGAATAAATGTGAATCTACTTGTAGTGGAAGTGTTTCGTAAGACGCCTCAAGAGGAGGTTCAATTTCGGCGGCGGCGTCGTCGTCGTCCTTTCCCTGGGCGGCTTAAGTTCACTCGAGTGGCTAACGAAAGGAGTTAGCGTCGAGTTGAAAAGGGAAAATTTGCTTTTGAATGGCTCTCTCACTCTCTCTTTGAATTCCGCATCCGTTTGTGACGCTGTCATTTCACGGCACACCGAATCCAATCTCATCATGTTGTTCCTGAAGAGACGACGACTCCACTCTCACCCTCTACCTTTGGACTGTCCTCGACAGAAGACCGACCAACCACTTCGGGAACAACAGAGATATTTGAGATCCAGATCAACCAGCATTCAGAGATTATCACAATAGGGGGTGATACTTTTTAACAACGCCAGATGAAATGAGAACCAGGAGACTAGGATAAATATTTGCATGCTTTCTCATTTCAAACTTCAATCATGAAATCTTTTATTTTCCTTTTCAACGGAACAAATCAAAGAAATGTATATAAGATGAGACTTGGAAACATTTTGGACTGTGGCAAAATAGGCACTTGACAGATTTTCACAGAAGAATTAAAGCTTTGGAAGAAAGACAAAGAATAAAGAAAGTCAAGAGAAAACAAATGGGTAATTTAAAACAAACTGAATAAAATAATCTGTTTTAATGATTTTTTTTATATTAACGGAAAATAGTAAATATTTATAAATTTGTACGTTTAGATAAATAATAGCTACATCCACAATCATAAAGAAGAGGAGGAATAAGAAAGAATACATTACTAAATCAAATGTTATTTAAAACGAATATATTTATGTGAAATGCAATAGGGTGACAATTTTAAGGACGTAATTATAAAATTTAAGGATTATTTAGCATTTTATAAAGAGAAGTCTATATTATATACCTATTCTTACTTAAATAAAGTTTTATGATTCAGAAGTATATTATTAAAATAGCTTTTTTTTTACTTCATTTTTTAATGATATTGATGTGAGAAAGAGATACACCAGAAGGTCCATCCCCTAAAGGCCTGTATGGGCTGGCCCCTCCATCGTGAAAAGAACAGAGTAGAAGGAAAAGAAGCCGGGATCACGAGCCAAATCTCAGAAAGTCAGGTATAGTCCAATGTACTAAGTTTTTAGGGGAGTTGGAGTTCTATCCTAGTGCTTTTGTTATATTCTGTTAGCTGCAAATAACTTTTTATTTTTTACATTTATAAATAACTAATTAAATAGATTGTCAAATCTATTGAAAGGTGTATCATTTCATTCATCAAAGTTCAATTATTGATCTGTATAAATTTGTTGAAAATGGTATAATTTGTATAGAAGCTATAGTAAAGTGTATGTATAGCCCTTTTAAAAACTCGGTCCATTTACTTCCATGTTAAAAGGAAAATTTTCAATAATTTATTTCTCGATAATGAGAAAGACGATCGACTTTAAATTTCGGGAATAAATATTTAACACATCACTGATTCGATGGTAAAAATTTGAGAATTTTCTTTTAAAAATGATAAACAGTCCCGAAACCCCCTTAAACAGCTGAAGGTTATAGGTCGTGGGGAAGATGGTAGATGGTAGTGAGTTCCGATCTCTGGAGATCATAGGGATAAAAGAGTTGGCGAAATGACCTTTAAATACACTTGCCATCTCCCTCGTATATGAAAATTACCTAAATAAAAAAATTAAATTTATAATCATTTATGAGGTACCTAAATAGAATAAAATTGATCCAGATTAATTTAACCATTTTCAAGATATTAAGAAAAAACTAAATCCTTAGTACATAAATTACTTGTGTAGGTACTATAGACACAGCACCAAAAACTAATCAGTATATAATTTTTTTTTCTTAATAATGATAAGCTATTCATTCCGTTTCATTAAGTTGAACGAAAAACGAATCCTTCCGCAGGGAAAAAATGACAAAATCGCATTTATTTGGGTCTGAGCGGGACCCGGAGTTGTTTTTGCCAAAATTATCAGTTTCTGAAATTCGATCTAATTGAATACTAATACTTTGACTGGGACCATGTAGTCCATACATTTTAGTTAATGGTCATTTGAAGTTGTCCTTGGTGACTGATCGAAAAGCAACCTATTTTAATTCATTTCCAGAACTTAATTCAATGAACCTAATCTTTTCTTCTTTAGGTATTTATTATTCTACTATTGCTATACATTTTAGGATTGACAATGCTTTCCTAATGACCATAGA
>JALMQS010000070.1:633177-908610 GCA_024734495.1 Forficula auricularia
ATATATATATATATATATATATATATATATATATATATATATACATCAAGTTTAAACAATTTGAATTTATAACTTACTAAGTATTATGATAGGATAGTATTTATTTAAGAGGAATAAATTTAAATTAATTTAATATTTGACTTTGTAAAATGGTTGATGCATTTCAATCTTAACAACTCAATTACTATTATTATGAAAGTAAATATGAAAATAGTGTTTTGCATATTCAAATTATCACATTTAATATGATACTAGCATGTAGTGTAATTTGATTATTTTATATAGGTACGAATTATTTTATGTATAGATTAGTAAATATAGTTAATATATATTATAGTATAATTATATATACTAGTTTTAATGGTGAATAAAAAGATAAAAGATAGATAATTATCTGATTTAAAAGAAATATTTAGCTTTTTACTTTATTTAGTATAATCTTGAATAAATATTTGAGCTATTATTTATATGATTTTAATGAGTTTAGTTAGTTTACAGTATTTTTTTTTTAATTAATTATAAACCTTTGTAGAGAGAGTTCGTGTTCATGTTTATATTTCGAATAAATAAATCTCAATTTACAATCTTTTTGTCATAATTAGAGTTCTCTCAGTCCTTATGTAAAGAACTAGCATGTAGAAATAAAATAAATTGAACTTAACTCTCTTTTATAGGTATTTTAATTTGATGAATAGATTTTCAAGTACCTAATTTTTTGATATTGTGGTTAGAAATGCCCGAAAGTGAAGAAATTTTAAAAATTATTATTTTCTCTGTCTATGGTTCTAGATTAAGATATTTATGATAAATCGAAAACAGAAGCTCTTAAAATGCTCGTTTTGATTCCAAAAATATATATTTTCACTGTAAAGACTGATTTTCTTTTAGGCTTACTACTGTGCAGTTTCAGATAAATCTAAGTATAAGAAGAAATCTTGAACTTACTGAAATTCGGCAAGTTTGTATTGATATGCTACACTGTCTGAAAAGTTTAAGCTTTCTAGCTTAAGTCTCTCACAAACTCACAATACAATGATCTATTGGCTTCTTATGCGACCATCATTATTCTGTTTCATCTATTACTAGGTACACCTGTGAGGCAGGCGAAGCTTGCATGCTGGGCGATCCTAGTATTGAATTCCATTAAAAAAATATATATTTTTCTCATTGTGATTAAAAAAAAAAAAAAAAATTGAGGCGACTGTGGGCAGTGGCTAGTGTTGGGTCGCTGACTCGAAGATCGCTGGTTCGAGACCGAGTCTCGGCAGATAGATATTTGCAGTCGCCTCCTTTTGGAAAGTAATGGCAACCTACCAAGCGTATAATTGCCTAGTAACCTCTCCAAATTAGCCGTTCGGAACCGGCGTTAAAAAGTAGGTCCCGTATATCTGTGTAAAACAACTAAACACACTCAGCACAGGTATATGTGAAGAGGCGCCGACACTCGTTTCGGGTATGGCAGTCTAAGAAGAAGTTTAAAAATTTTGAAACCTGAAGAAAAATCATTTTCAGCCATGGTTTATTTTATGAGTTTCTACGTGTCTGTCCGATACCCACGTTAACTCAAAAAGAGAAAGTCGAAGAAAGTTTGTTCTTGAGCTAAAATGTTTGTACTTTCAATGCGGAGAACTGCTTTGATTTTTGGCTCAATAGCTATAGAAGTTCCAGTTCAAAGATGCAGAAAACAAATTTTGCATTAATTTTATTTGAGATTTTAAGGCCATGTCATAATACATGTATAATAAACTGGACTATGTCTTGGAAAATGTTTTTACTTTTACGTTTTCCTCCAGTAAATTTTATATTTGTGCAATTTAATGTAATTGTAATATTTCTTGTATATAATTTACCTACTGTATTTTTTTTTAATGTCTGAACTTAATTGTTAATCAAATAAAGTAAGTAAAATAAATTAATTAAAAAAAAAAAAAACATGTTAAATCATTTTTTAATTCTGATTGTCATGAAAAATATCTCTATAATTCTAAAAGATTTACCATTCCATATAATATGTGACATTTTGATGAAGAATATCTCTCATGAATCGGGGGTTTTAAATATTTGATTTTCTAAAACATGATATAGAATTAAAAAATTTAAAAAATGAGAAATTACTCTCAATGAGAAAAAAATGTTTTGTTATATAATACTAAAAACCATAACCCAATTATAAACGGAAGCCTGATGGTTTCAAAGAGGGGGACTATGTCAATTTAAGAACGATGGGTAGTTATTTAGGCATAAGAGAGGGGTACAGTTTTCAATCTCGGTTTGACAGAAGGCCAATTTAAATGCATTTGCGGTTTCATATCTGGCCAGCTGCGCCTCGATCTAATTAGCCGTTGTCGCCTGCAGATCCGCGTTATCAGCTTATTAGGGGTGCGAGAGGGTGGCATTCACACACCCACCCTCTTCCCATGTTGGTTCATTGCTTGCTTTTCGGGTCGTTTCATACCAAAAAAATCCCTCCCCTGGGATGAGAAAAATACGCCAAGCCAAACAAAAGTGGCTATTGTATCGGCGAGCGTTGAATACTAGAGCCCTGGCTAATGTCCATCAGAGACGAAGCTGCCTGGGTGCCACCCTATTTTTAGGGCGGATAGGATTTGCACCGTCTCGGATAAATGTATTTTTCATCCCGGGAGCGTTAACGTGTCGATCCGATGATGTTGGTCTCAAGCTGTGTTGGTCTCAAGCTGAAAAATAAAAATAACTCTCGACGTGAAAGCGTCCAGGGGGTGGTGTAAGCCCTCCCTGGGTAATGATCCCAGAGGGTTGAGCTGAGACCAGGGGAGGTGCAAAATCGAGTGAGGTCAGTTTTATTAAACAGCGAGTCTTGGAGTAGTCAGTAGCCGTTAAAGCTTCTTTAATCAAAGCGCAATGGAGTCAATCGAGCTTCCGCCCTCCGAGATGCACCCTTCACTTTTAAATTGCATTTGAAATCCTCAGAGAAACTTTATTACTTTGAAAACAAACAAAAACCCTTACTCGCTTTATTTAAAAACAATTCTCATTTGGAGCCTTTTGATTGATGACATTGACAAATGATGTAAATTCAAACTTGTAAACAGGAATTTTGAATAGGGTGAAATCGGGTGGGCTTATGTCCCATGAGATACCAATAAAAACAAACAATCCGGAAAATTTATAAATCTTGGAACTGTTTTAGTTATTATTTCTAAAAGCCTAGTAAATTAACAAACAATCTTGAATAGATGTAAGGATGAGTGATTCTTTTCAATCGATTATGGTGACACAGCCTAAATCGAATAGCTATTGCACTTTTACTTCCATTTTTTAATAAATAAAATGTATGATTCTTTAATGGAGATCTTGTGTTTGTGAAAAAATGCAAAGTTAATATTTTTACAGTTCTTTAGGCCTCTAGGAAAAGAGTATTTTAAAAAATGTTTGTTGTGCGCACGTGTGTGTGTGGAAGAAGGGGTGGAAGTTGAACTAATAATTATGAAATTTTGAATTTATAGATTTTGGCTAATTGATAAGAAAATAGGGTTTATATTTAAATTTATTTTTTTAGAAGACTTTATTCTAAGTTGTCTAAATTTATCAAAAATTACTTTAACGATTTTGATAAAAAGAATTTTAAATGATATTTTCTAGGTAATGATTAATTATTCAATTTAGAAAAAAAAAATTTTTTTGCTTTTATTAAATACCAATAGATTTTTTGTAGCCAGCCTTATTTTGAAATAACAAGTTAATTCAAAATCGTATTTTATTTTTTAGAGTAGATACTTTATTTACAAATATTTTTAGTTTGTTAATTTCTCAAAGCTAGCTCCAACTATCTTGATAAGAAATAGGTCCCCTATTAAGTAACGAATATCCATTACAGAGTAAATTTTGTGCTAGTTTATAAACAATTCGTTTTATTTAATAAACGCCCTTAAACAAATAAGATGGTAGCTCGTCCACAATGAATTCTATTGATGGAAATTCGTTCTTTGTTAGGGATACTATTTTTTTATCAAGATCTACTTTTGAGAAATTTCGAAAAAACTAAAAATATTTTTAAATAAAATATATTCTCTTAAAAACGTGCGATTTTGAATAAACTTGTTGTTTCAAAATAAGGCTGGCTACAAAAAATCTTTAGGTATTTTTATTTTCTAAATTAAATAATTTATTATTCTTCGAAAAAATCTCAGCTAAAATCTTAAAATACATTTTTGATAAAAAATAATACTATTCTTATTTTTGCATTTATATGAAAATACAAAATCTAAATGTACATGATAAAAATGAATAAAACTGCAATAACTATTGTGGAATGTATCAGCATAATGAATTGAAATATATAGTATAATATATTTACATGTGAACACATGCCTTAGAGTTGGTCAAACAGAGAAACCAAGCAGATTTCTTCCAGCTTCAGCATGACCAGAGTCAAAAAATAAACATTGAAAGCCAATGATTAAGTTTATTTTTTGGAGTCGGTCAAGCCGAAACAGACGATATGCTTTGTTTTTGAATTGGGCCTTAAACGCAGACCTAGAACCGATCATGTGCACTGAATCTTAAAATAATAAGAATATTCAAGGGTTCAATGAGATTTAAAGGTATTCGAATCCAGACCATGAAGAAATAATGGTTTTTGGACTCTAATATGTTTGAAGCTGGAAGAAAATTCAGAATTACAAAGAAAATCAGCTGACGAGTTCTGATGTGGCCATCCACTTGACTTTACCATACAACCTGGCCCCTCAATTATATTTATGTTAATAAAATTATTTTTCTCCTAATCGTAGGGAGGGTTAGTTTTACATTTTAGATTCTGGAGAGCCCACTAATTATGTATACAAATTTGGTTAGGTTTGGTACAAGAGCCTAGATTTTCATTTTTTGACCATACACCCCCCCCTCCCCCACCCATTTTTGGAAGTTAGTTTTTGAATTTGTAGACTTCTGGGGGTCCCACTGATTATGTATACAAAATTTGGTTGAGTTGGTACAACCCCCCCCCCCCCCACCCGCCTTAATTTTGGGTCGATATGCACCAAGAATTTAATCAGCTTTAATCTCAATGGACCAAAACTACGTCTGAAATTTGGTTTCGATATTCACACTAGTTTTGAGCTAGCTCGTCCACAAGAAATTTGGTAACACACAGACAAACAGACAGACTAACAGACATTTATCAAAACAATTATTATCTCGAAAAATATAATTTTTTTGATGTTCACTTATTAAGGATTTTGTAGAGCGAAATGCCATGGTTTTTCTCAATTTTTTTAAACAAAATAGTTTCAGCAGTTTTTGAGATATTTCAAAAAAAAGAAGGAAAAAACCACTTTTTTCTAGCACGATTACAATACTTGACCATACCCTGTATGGTAAAGTAAAAAATTTATTCGATTTGTATTCGATGTGTTGAATTGTTGAATTGTGCAAATGATAATTATGACTAAGGTAAATCCATTGTCTTATTTAAATAGAACATATACAATGGTAGAATATGAAATATTTTACTAAAAAAGGCGAAAACATTTCTATGATTTACCAAGGGATTAAGAGAGCTAAGAAAAAGGAATTCCTTACAGTAGAAAGAGAATGCTTGAAATCGCCTTCCAGTGTCGTATTGAACATTGTCTTGTGTAGTCAGAGGAGGAAATAAGGTCTGGACTGAAAAAACCAAGGGAGTAGATTTTATTAGAGCAATTATATGGTTCAAGATTAAGACCAATAACTTAAATTATTTATTGGAATCAAAAAAAAAATGAATTATGTATACCATATACCTTCAGCTACCATCCGCATGTTTCATTCTTTATATTAATTTATTCGATGTGAAAATTATTTATTTTGTTAATATTATGATGTGAATTTAAAGTGATACCAATTATACCATACCTAGGCTTGTAAATAATAAAATACAAAATTACAAATTTACAAAAATGTTTTTAAGAATAGAAAATAAAATAAAATATATATAAAAAAATTTTAGGAAAGTGCAAAAACTTTTTCAAGATTCGATAGGCTCTCTGTAAATTTTTATGATTTTAGGTACAATGTTTTGTCAGCGGTGTTCGAGCTAAATAACTGAAATTTGACACGAAGATGCAGTTTTGCAGTTTAATAATATAAACTTGCCAATCTTTAGCTCACAACCGTTCTAAATCACCTCAGATTTGATTCTTTTCTGCATTTTTCAATTGAAAGTTTTAGAGAATGAAATTCCAAAAATCACTTCTCGCCAAATGCACCAAATGAAACCTTTTATTTTATTTTATTTGGTGCATTCACTGGCGTATTTAGCTTTGGTACCGCCCTGGGCTATTAGAATTGGTCTTTTGGCTATCATATCATATAAAATTATACATATAAATCCCCTGCACATTAATTTTTGGTTCGATTTCAACCAAAATCTAATCAGCTCTTAATCTCAATGAACCAAAACTAGAAATGAAATTTAGTTTTGATATTCACACTAGTTTTTGAGCTAAAGCTTACATAAAATGTGATAACGTACTAAGTGGCGTACTAGCTGACATTTTGACAAAATAACTAATATCTTGTAAAATATATTTTTTTCGATATTCACTCATTAGGGGTTTTTTGTAGGCCAAAACTCCTTGGTTTCACTTAATTTTTTTACTTTACTATACAGAGTATGGTCAAGTATTGTAATTATGCATGAAAAAAGTGGTTTTTTCCTTATTTTTTTTCGAAATACCTATATCAAAAACAGCTGAAACTATTTTGATTAAAAAAATTGAGCGAAACCATGGCATTTCGGTCTACAAGTCTGGTTGTTATTCTGTTAGTCTGTGCCTTACCAAATTTTTGTGGACGAGCTTTTTCAAAAACTAGTGTGAATATCAAAAGCAAATTTCACACGTAATTTTGGTCCATTGAGATTAAGAGCCGATTAGATTTTGGTTCATATCGATCCAAAATTAAGGGGGATTGAGGGGGGGGGGAAGGGTTAAAAATTAAAAATCTAGGCCATTTAAGCAAACTAAACCAAATTTTGTATACATAATTAGTGGGACCCCGGAAGTCTAAAAATGCAAAAACTAACCGCCCAAAATAGGGAGGGGTGGAGGTGGGTTAAAAATTAAAAATCTTGGGAATTTACCAAACTCAACCAAATTTTGTATACATAATCAGTGAGACCCCAGAAGTCTAAAATTTCAAAAACTAACCGCCCAAAATGGGGAGGAGGGGGGTGTATGGTAAAAAAATGAAAATCTAGGCCCTTGTACCAAACTCAAGGAAATTTCGTATACATAATCACTGGGACCCCAGAAGTCTAAAAATCTAAAAACTAACCGCCCAAAATGGGGAGGGGGGGGGTGTATGGTAAAAAAATGAAAATCTAGGCCCTTGAACCAAACTCAACCAAATTTTGAATACATAATCAGTTAGTCCACAGCAATCTAAAAATGAAAAAACTAACCCCGCTCCCCTATATGATTATAAATAATTTTATTAAATATTATATATAAGTGAGGGCCCAGGTTGTATGGTAAAGTCAAGTGGGTGGCCACATCAGAACACGTCAGCTTATTTTTTTTATCAAAATAGTTTCAGATTTTTTTTAGATATTTCATAAAAACAGAGCAAAAGAAAGACATTTTCATAAAGATTATATGTAATTACTATGTAGGTATGTAAGAACATTTAGTACCAACACACCATTCATGTATATTATGTCTCTTACTAACAAATTTAATTCAATTAGTTATAACAAAATGTTCAATTAATCTATATGCAAATATAAATCAATTTATATAATTGTCTAGATTAAAAATAATCTTTTCCTCCATAAAAGACATTTATCATTAATGTACTAGGGTCATAATTTTAATCTCTCTACATTGCTTGCCCATATGTACGTATGGGAATATCTATTGCATGTGATTTCTTCTCAACAGTATCCATTCAAGAAACCTTATGCGAACAGTTGTTCAGTAATTTAATTTGGTAAGGCGTCGTCGTCGTCATGACAAGAAGGATTAGAATGACAATAAAATAAAAAGAGAAGCTCTCGGCCCCTTTGGTCATATTTCACAACCCCCTCACAGGAGAGGTTATGGATCTTGACTGCACTCTTAATAAATAGTATCGATGACTGTTTGGGT
Source organism: Forficula auricularia (assembly GCA_024734495.1). NCBI lineage: Eukaryota > Metazoa > Arthropoda > Insecta > Dermaptera > Forficulidae > Forficula > Forficula auricularia. The sequence goes on from JALMQS010000070.1 coordinate 641,286, forward strand.
CAGCCCTTTGACATAAACGGTGGGCGGCTCAAAAGGGCGCAGGCACAAAAGCCAGTCGACCGGCTGGCTGTACTAGCAACGCTTTGTTTGTTTTTATGCCTATGCCACGCGTCGGAGACTGTGATGCCCGAACAGAGCACATTTCAAATTTAAAAAATGAAAAAAAAATCAAATGAGACGTGTGCACAAATATCATGTCACTTTGTCACGTCCCTCAAATATTTATATGATTTTATTTCCATTATTACAAATCAAATAGTTGCAAAATATTTTGAGAGAAAAATATTATATTCCTAAAATGATTCAAAATCGAAAAATTTTAAGATCATAAATAAAAAAGATATTTTTGAAAAATTTCTCTCGTGTCTATGTTAATGTCTAATGGATCTTTAAAACAGTATTTATAAAATTTAGAGGTTTTGTTTGATGGTGTCATCGCAAATTTAGCATTGAAATTCCGGGAGGTCTGGGGGATCCGGGCTCCCACCCCAACCCAAAGAAAATTTTAGAAATATATGTTCCCAAACGAAACGGCATTCCGGCACCAATACACCACTGGTTTTGACTAATATTGATGTCCCGTGCTTTTTCAAATTTTAAATATATTTATTGTGTAGTTTTTTTCAAGTTGGTATCTCAAAAAGAGCTGAAATGAAAGATCCAAAAAATCTCATAGTCAAAATTATATTTTAAGATTAAAGGTCAATTTTGAGTAATACTATTATATTTCAATCAAAATTTAATTAGTTCTCAATATTAATCTAAAATAATTAATATGAAATTTCGCTTTGAAACATTTATAACTTTTACGGTTAGAATGCACACAAAATTTGACCAATCATTTGATCAGAAACCCAATTATAAAACTTCAGATATTTTGAAAAAAAAACAAACAAACAAATTAATAATTAACCTTAAAATATTATATTTTTACTATATATATAGACTAGATGCAAGGCCCGCCTTCGGCGGCCCTCTTGCTAGCCAGGGGCACACCCCCTGAACCCCCTCACCCCCATTCCCACCCCCCACCCCACCCGCGCCTTTCCACCCCCGCACCCACCCCCCGCACCCATAGTTTTTCCATTTCTAGCGTTCTAGTGACCAACAGATTATATATAAAAAATTTGGTTAAGTTGGCTCTAAGGGTAAGAATTTTCATATTTTGACCATCCCCCCCCCCCTTAGTTTTTTGGTGGAATTTTCTTAAACAAAATTTGTCAGAAATCACATCCCCTACAACTTTGCTTATAATAAATTTTGCCGTAGAGTTAATAGTTTAGGAGTTATTTGATAATTTTCACTCGTGCGCCCCCCAAACCCCCTTTTGGGGTCAAAATATCAAAACGTTATATAGCTAAAAACGTAAGTTAGAAGACATCTGATCGAAATATGAAATTTCATAATAATCCCTTCAGCCGTTTTTACGTGAATCGTGAGCAACTTTTCGCGGAACCCACCGAAACATACAGACAGACAGACAGACAGAAATACAGGAATTTTGTTGAGGGTGTTTTCGTTCATAACTTTGCTTGAAACGTGTGAAACCAAAATTTGGCTTGATTTGGACCAATGTACAGACAAAACCTTAATTTTATATATATAGATTATAGAAGGCACAAAAAATTTAGTCAAAAACTCACAAATAACAAGCTATAAATTGAAATATATTATGTTCATTTTATATCATTATTTTATAGTCCTAAATAAAGTTGACTTTGGAACTTATTTTTGATAGTTTTTAAATTTTATGAAAAAATTAAAGTCTAGTATTTCTGCACGATTATAATACTTTCCCATACTGCTTATAGTAAAATAAAAAACGCGATTGTTTTGACAGTTAAATTGCTTCGTATTGGCAATCGTCTTGATGCGAAGAGTCAGCGTTTCATAAGGGTGCGTGTTTTGTTTGTTTGCTTATGAAAATGTAATTTTAAAACAGTTTATTTAGGAGATAGGTGGTGGATGCAGGCGAGTGGCTGAGAAGGGGATGCAACCCTCGAGCAAACTTTTACGCGCGCGCCTCGATGTTTTGATCCGCGCCACGCGACCACTATGAACCCCAAGGAAGACAGATAAAAAGAGAAAGGGCGCAAAAGAAAGGGGCGAACCACCCCGGCCGGCTGGACAGCCTCCTGTGGGAAAACACTTCTTCTAACTAGCTTCTGCCATAGAGCCCACTTTTGCCATTTAATGAATTATAGCAGTAGAGAAATACAATGAACGAATTGTATTGAATTGATACAAAAAAAGAATAGAATCATTTTTATGGCCATTATTTTTATAGCGGACCTTATTACGAAAGGACACGCATAAATAGAGAGAAAAAAAAGATGAAGGGAAATATTATTACCAGTATTATACATTTTTTCTATTAAAATGTCAGACAGTGGTATTATGGTGACCAGTAGGATTTTTATTGCTCTTATTTTTATTAACAATATAAAAGATAGCATTTATTGTAATGGAAAATTCAAATTCTACATTTATTTATTTCTATATTTATTTATAGAGAAAACTAGAGAGCTTGTTTTATTTTATTAATTCTGATTATGACAAACATTAATATTTATTTATTTATTATTATTTATAATTTAGTTGAATATGACATACTATTTGTTTGTTTTTGATAAAGAAGAGTATATTCAAATAAGATTTTTGTTTTAAAAAATAAATGAGCATGTGTTGGTAAAACTTGTAAGATATGTTTACAATTTAGATTAATATTAAAAAACAAAAACAAAAAAAAATAGACTGAAGTTGACAAAATTGTAAAGTGGTCGAAACGTCCTTATTGACAATTTTTAAATAAATTACAAAAAAAATAATATAACCTGTTTTATGTTTTAACAAAATAAATAATGAGGACAATTTCTAGAGAATATGTCTTCGATGTAATACTAATTATTCAAAAAATACAGGACTGAATAGAGTGATGCTTGAGGCAAACTCCTCACAATTAGACATATATGATGTAGTGTGAGGGATATCAAAAGATATTGCTCACACTACGATTAAATGTCTAATAAATTGTATTATATTATTACATGCTTTCTATTAGCTTCGCCTGGGCTGTATGTATCTCTATCTATGTATTTATCTATCTACAGGGTGATTCACGGTCGATGGCACGTTAGACGTTTATGGAAAACGGAACGCATGATTTTTCTAAAAATTTAGCACCTTACATTTTCTTACCTGTTCTATCGATCTAAAATATTTTCAGCATTTCGATGGAAGTCGAAACGTCGTAGCAATTTTATTTTTTTAATTGGAACACCCCGTATATTAACATGTTTTTAGAACCGGCCTTCTATTAAAATACTTTTTTGTTAATATTGTCCTATACCAATCTCTTCGGGTTTCGAGATAAAAAAACAATTTGTGTTAAATATGGTGCAAAACCTGGCCCTAATTAAACTTAAATAAATTAGTGCTCTCAATTCATGAAAAGTTGATATTTTGGTGGTAGTTTAGACAGACCCGAAGTATTTAATTTACGGCGAGAAATCGACTACATATTATACAGGACGTGCAAATATCACTATTATTTCCGTTATACATAAAAGGGGTCAAAAGCTCGTTTTTTCAAATGAGACCCCACGTATATTACTCAATAAATTGAAAGACGAAGAAAAATGCTTTAAGACGATAAATCATGTCTCTATACCATCGACATCAACACAGTTTTCTTAATAAAGCCGCTTTTTCGTGAAAAATTACATTTTAATGAATTTATTGAGTAATATACAAGGGGTCTTATTTGAAAAAATGAACGTTTGACTCCTTTTATGAATAACGGAAATAATAGTAATTTTAGCACGCCCTGTATAATATAGAGTCGATTTCTCGGCGTAAATTAAATAATTCGGGTCTGTCTAAAGTACCAACAAAATATTAACTTTTCATGAATTGAGAGCACTAACTAATTTAAGTTTAATTAGGGCCAGGTTTTGCACCATATTTAAAACAAATTATTTTTTATCTCGAAAACCAATTGAGATAGGTATAGGACAATATTAAAAAAAAAAAGTATTTTAATAAAAGGGCGGTTCTAAAAACGTGTTAATATACGGGGTGTTCCATTTAATAAAATAAAGTTGCTACGACTTTTCGATGGAAACCGAAATGTCGCAATGCTAAAAATATTTTAGATCGATAGAACAGGTAAAAAAATGTAAGGTGCTAAATTTCCAGAAAAATTCTGCGTTCCGTTTTTCATAAACGTCTAACGTGCCATCGACTGTGAATCACCCTGTAAAAATGTGACTTTTGTTCTGTTAAATTCCGCAAACATTTCTCTATAAAAATAATTGTTTACCTACTCAATTTAAATGAAATTATTTAAAAATAATAAAAATAAATCATCGGCTTAGAGTGTAAACCTGCTAACTCCATTTTTCATCATATATGACATATTAATATCGAAAGAAAAAGAAATGCAGCATCATCCAAGTAAAACTACTACTTGAAATTACGATCGTAAGTTGTAGAAAAACTACTTAAAATTACGATTGTAAGTTGAAGAAAAAAAATGTGAAAAATAGTTTTTTCCATAAAAACAATATTAAATTTTTTGTTTTTTCTCTGCCCTGTAAAATTTCCTTGATATGAGTTAGCTGGTTTACTCTCTAAGCTGACGAAATACATTTCATTCTGTTAAATTCCGCAAACTATTCTCTATAAAAATTAAGACTGAAAAGTAAATAAATTAGTTTTTTGGTTTTGTTAATTTGATGTATAAAAGTGTAAATTGTAACTGGTATAACTCCCGCATATCGAATAAAATAAAAAATAAAAATAATAAAATAAAAAAGTTCTCTAATATTTAATATAGATTATTAAATTTATAAAGAGAAACAAAGAGGTTGTGTCCTCTGCTTGATGCAAATAAACATACACACATATATATCGAGATGATATATCTGTATATATATATATATATATTATTTATTTGTTGTATAAAAGTGTAAATTGTAACTGGTATAACTCCCGCATAATGAATAAAATAAAAAATAAAAATAATAAATAAAAAGTTCTCTAATATTTATAGATTATTAAATTTATAAAGAGAAACAAAGAGGTTGTGTCCTTCGTTTGATGCAACAAACATACACATATATATCGAGATGATATATCTGTATATATATATATATATTATTTATTTGTTTGATATGTGTATATGATACATACATATGATGATGATGTATGTTTATTTGCATCAAGCAGAGGACAACCTCTTTGTTTCTCTTTGTGAATCAACAACTCTGCTACTCTCGGCAAAACAAAAACTTTTCAATTATATTAAATTTATTATAATTTATTTAAAAAAGTAATCGGTACGTTCGTCAAGAGCAGTTCACTGGACCGCCCGAGTTTGAATTATTTCAAAAATTTTCATTTTTATTTTTTGATGTATTTATATGTTTATAAATATCAGAAACGTAAAGAAAAATAATTTTAAGCAGAATTTTATGGTCGGCATTTCGATACCATGAATAACTCCAAGAGAAAAGGGGCAAAATGTTTGGATTTTCAAAATAAATAACTCATTAGAATCGGGGCTTCTTAATTTTAGAACTTTTCATTGGAAATGAAGAAAATGAGAAAAAAAGGAATCGTTGTATTATTATTTATATGGTGAGCTCTTGAACGGTTGTGGCTAATATGATGAAATGTCAATGTCATACACAGCCAGTGCTATAGTCGTAAAATCACCAGGAAAAAAAAATTATCATTTTTAAAGCAAATTAGAAAATTTTTAAATATTTATGTGAATATTCAAAAAGTTAATGTCTATATATTTTTTAAATTTTCAACTAGTACAGGGATATGCTATTTGCTCAGATCAAACCACATGGTTTACACCGTATACCATCCACTACAGCCCTGTACACAGCTATATGTATCTTATTTTAATTAATAACTTCAATGAATTAATCAGAAAGTTCATTAGCACCAGCCTGGATATGATATATTTGATTAGTCCATCAGGTGAATTGCTTTAATAGGAAAAAAAAGAGAGAAAATCTCCCCTCTATGCGCTCTAATAAAATAATGAAAAATCCGTAAATAAAAAGTGTTCGTGTATATTTATTTTAAAACCAGTTCGGTTTTATTTTTTAATTAAAGATAAAGAAGATCGTAAAAAAAATCCCAGGGATTGATTTCCAGTTCCGAATGTTGTTGGGAAATAACAACAACAGGAGCAGCAGCAGCAGCACGATGCAAACTAGCTGGCCATTGGGGGTGGTGGTGTGTGTGCATGTGCACGGTGCACCCCTCGAGGGTGAGCTACCCTCACTAATCTGTACCGCCAGGCTACGGTTCATCAGAGCCACCCCAATTTGACGCCAGGCGATTTGCCCTGGCCATTGTGGCCCAATAAAAGAGTGCTGTCCTTTGTGCACACGCGTCATTAATAACACTTGGAAGGGGTGCAAAGGGGTAGGTTCTACACACACATCTCTCTCGTTCTTTCTGTATAGGGAGCGGATTAGGCCAACTGTCGCAGAACGTGTTTAGATAGCGCTCGCCGACGGCCCGTTATTAATTAACTAGGACCCCCATCGACAGATCCCTCCACTTAATCTTTATCAGTAAGCCGATCCGTCAAAGCTTTTATCGGCGACACTATCTTCAAATGATTTATAAATTGAACAAACATTCACACTTCACATTTTAAATTTAAATCTAGTGGACGATAGTTTTTTTTTTTTTTTTTTTTCAAAAATATCACTCGATATAAAAAGTTCTTGAGAAAGTGAAAATAGAATAGATCTTTTGTGAAGGTTAGATCTAATGTAATGCTTTATACATAATCTTCTTTTCGATATTCCCATATATAGAGAAATCACTTCTAACCCAGGTTTTACGCAACCATATCCTATGTCAACTCTTTACTTTCTCTAAACGTCTCATATCTCATATTTTTCATTTCATGAAGAAAAGACTCTAACCTAGGTTTTCTTTTTCCAAATTTTAAAATCTAAAATGTGTCCAAAAAGTATCCAAAAATTAATTGATGAATGCGTAAATTCGTTTGTGTGTATTCCCTCAAGTCGCAGAACAATGATATGGTGAGATATGGGGTAGAAGTACAGTAAGTTTTCGATTGAAATATGTCAATTAGAAGTACCTACTACTTTATTTAAAAGATTTTTTCCGTATTTTTTTTTTGCCACTCCTTTTGGAAGCAAGCAATCTACTAGAGCATGGGGTGTACAACCTTACACGGGCCACATTTGAAGGAAAAAATTGCACATATAATAATAAATAAGAAGAATTATAATATTTTCAAAAAAAAAAAAAATCATAATCTGCCTTTACAACGAATTTGGTACTTGAATTTTTATTGAAAGTTATTATTAATATTAATTTGAATGTAGCGATACATGAAAGTGTTCAACCAGTGTAAATGTGGAACAAAACAATACTACAACCAGATATGAAATGTAAACACACATTGATCTAACAACAAAATATAATTGTATCGTAAAATAAACATAAAATATCAAAATTAACAAACAAGTTTGAATGTTTTTTTTTTTCTGTCTGATATTTACGTTTCTTTTCGCTTAATTAATTTTTCTAAAACTATATCATTAGTTGAATATTACTATTATTAATTAATTTGTTACCTTAATTCTTATAATTACTTCAATGCGATTTAAAATATATTTTAAAATACCCGATAAAAAACAATTTTTTGATACGGGACTGGATCAATGGAATTGAAATAATTATCGGAAAAGAGGTTTTTTTCTTTAATTAGTTTTTTCCTCTTATTAAAAACAAGGACTAAAAGATGACCAAGGACAGCCGACGATGGGGAAGTAATCTCCGGAATCGAAGCTCAAAAACTATGTATCCATAAATTCATGTAAAATAATTGGTTTAATGGTTTAATAAAAAACAATTTGTCGATGCGGATAAAATGATGGAATTGAAATAATTATCGGAAAAGAGGTTTTTTTTATTTAATTAGTTTTTTCCTCTTATTAAAAACAAAGACTAAAAAGATGATCAAGGACAGTCGATGGTGGAGAAGTAATCTCCGGAGTCGAAGCTCAAATACAATGTATACATTAATTCATGTAAAATAATTGGTTTAATAAAAACAATTTGTCAAATATGACCACGGGCCGCAAGTAAGTCCATCGAGGGCCACATGAGGCCCGCGGGCCGCGGGCTAGTCAGGCCTTTAATGATTAAAACATTACATATTTTTATTATATATATTTAGTAAATACATTTAAAATGATAGTTTTATATCAAAATATATTAGGAAACAATTCAAACACTAATCTTCATACAAATTTGAATGAATAATATGAATTCAGAAAGTTCATTGGGTGTTTTATGAAACTCTTTAATTTACTAATTTTAAAAATGTATTTTGATATATGAATAACTAATAATTCAATTATTTAAAAATTGAATTCATTTCTAATGGTTTCAGTCTTTGTAATTAAAATAGACGCGTTTAGAATTAATGAAGAAATAAAACCCGCCCACTCATCCTTTAATTTTTTTTTTGTTAGAAGAGGACCATTAAAAACAAAGACGTTCAAAACAAGGGGTGGAAATCACACTCAATTTTCTCTCTTTGACCATACCTACCTACCCCTTTAGCACTCTTTGCTGTAGTATTGCCACCACCTTCTCAACCACTTGAATAAGCCACCCTCTTCTTTGAAAGCGATATTATTTATTCACTTCAGTTCGAAAAAAAATTGAGAGAAAAATAATAAAACAGAAGAAAATATGCAAATGAAGCTCTCGAAATATCATTATATTTTTCTCTAGATATTAGGAGAGAATTTATCTTCAATGCTCTCAATCATCCATACATATATATTCTGCGTATATATATATATATTTTGATTTGCATGCCCCACTAGAGGTCTGCTCAAGTGTTAGAATCGCTTTAACAAGGATTTGTGCGATTTTATTTTTTATCTTTCTTTTGATCACATGTCCTTTATAAGAAAGGAAAAGATTATTCTCCCCACTCAAAGAGGACCCTTTGGTTGTTTGATATGGAATAATAATAACATTAATAATATTACATGACAAAAAAATATTTTTTTGCCTCCGTGTAGTTGAAAAAAATTAATTTTTAAATAAAGTCATTATTACTGTAATGTATAAACGCCAGAAAGAAATAAGTGAGAATTTAGAAGATCGAAAAATTTCAATTTTTTTTCTAAATTCTACTCGAGGGTAAAATTAATTTAAAAATAAAATTTACAAATATCATTAAATATCTTTTTATAAAGTTTTGATTGTATGTTAGAAGAGTTCGAAGTCCTACGAGGATTGAACCCAAGTGCCAACAGAGCAATGCGTTATAATCCTTTGGACAAATCTCTTAAGAAATTTCAGTAAAAGAATCAGAGTCGCCGGCAAAATTTTACGATGTTTAAATCTTTGAGTGAAATTTCTTAGCAGGCCATACATGTCAAATGAGCTTCGTCTTAAAGTATAGCCAATTCTCCCTTTAACGGTTTTAACTCTAGGGCTCAATAACCGAGAAGTAGCATTTCTGAGACACAATCAATATTATCTAATAATATCTTTGATAGCCTTTGTAAATTCTAATTTTAAATTAAAACAAACCTAAATTAATCATCATATTATAATAAACTAATTCCTCAAGATTTGCTTGTGGTATTTCGCCATACTCACGATATAAGACAGTTTGGGAAAAATTAGATTTTCCATAAATTTGAGATCAGATATCCTAGAAAATAAGTTTGTAAGCAAAGCCTGATATAATACTTATAATACTATATAGATAGAATATTCTTTAAGTCGGAGAGATGACTACACGTAAACAAAATCTTATCGGAATTATGGTGAGTCGATTTCAAGTTGTCATAAGGGAAACAAAAATGCAGAGAAATAATAATCACTCTGTATGCTCAAAGAGTGAAGCTCGCTGGGCGGACAAAGTATTGAATTTATAATAAATTTTCAAATTTTATTGTTGAACGGATAACTTTTGGGCACGAAAACTCGTAGTAAGTCTTGTTAATAAAATATTTGTATTTCCTTTATAAACAACTGATTAGTTTTGACCATTCTATCTTCAGAACTTTCAGTTACAAAACACAGAAAGTTATATGGAAATCTGTTGAGTCGAAACTTGGCAAATGTTTTTGTATTAATATACGACTTTTGGGCAAAGTTTTCACTTTCTAACCCAAACCATTCGTAAATGAAAAATACCTAATCGCCAAAATCAGAAAAGAGATTTTAAACCATTTTCACTTTTTCTTTGAATTTTTAAATCAAGAAATACTAGCAATCTTTAATTTCTTAAAATGACTGAATGTATAATTAAATAAATCTTTATTCCTCGACCTGATTAGAGTCACATGTACGTCGGTGGTTAGGTCGTCCAAACATCAATACAATCTAATTACAATAAATTAACAAACATCAATACAAATTAATTACAGCAATTTAAAACAAGAAAAAAATAGAAATGTATGCTCATTAACAAATAAGATAACCATAGATTTGCATCAAAAGACAAAAAGTAATTTAAAAATTCCGCGCAAAGACCCAATACCAGGAGCAAACGACGGATTAGCCATCCAGGCATTTGTCATAAGTTGTTAAGGAAACCTGGTCAAACCTTAACAAGGATATATATTGACCATAATTTGATTAAAGAATATTTCCCAGCCTAATTTCATTCATCGGTGTCTTCAGTGATCCAACAATGCCTTCTTTACTTCTTTTTAAAATTTCTTACCGCGGAGTTTGGATAAGTCTTTATATTCATCACTAAAATATTCTCGATTGTTAAAATATTTATTCACCAAATCTCTTATTTTCACAAACAATCAATGTACCATCACAAATAAAAAACAAAATTCGGCCTCGTGATCATAAGGAATTCAGCGGAATTGATCACGAAACTGAATAACAGGATAATTTACAAAGAAGATAAACTCTATTCTTTTGATGTAGTGAATATGTTTACAAATATATCATCTCTAATTTTGAAGGATATTTTGAATAAATTATATAATGGCAATGTTGAATTTATGATAAGAATTGACAAGGATATGTTTTTCATAATTGTAGAATTGATTTTGAGTGAGAACTATTTCCAGTACAAAAATAAATTCTATAAACAGATATTTGGACTGGGTATGGGCTTAAATACTAGTTCAATTCTTGCAGAAATAGTGATATACTACTATGAAAGCATAATATTAAAGAACTACGGAAACATCTTCTATGCTAGATATGGGGACGACATATTGATTATAAGTAACACTCAACAAAAAGATAAATTATTTTTTGAATTTAATAATATATCAATAGATCCATTTTTGGAATTTACGTGTGAAGAGCAAAGTAATGGTCAACTGAATTACTTAAACGTAAATATAAGAATTAGTAACAATTCATTAAAATTAAAGATATATAACAAAGAATATATGTCAGATGTATTAATTAACTATTTTTCATTTTCACCTAATAATATAAAAGAAAATGCTATATTTAATCTTTTAAATAACATTAATACAATAACATCAGTTGAAAATAGAAATGATGATTATAAAAAGATGATCATTAAATTAGAAAACAACAACTATCCATTGAATTACATAAATGAAATAATTGGGAAATATGAAAAAAGAAAAGCATATAATAGGAAAAGGGAAAAGAAGGAAACAACTTTAACTAGATATATCACACTACCGTACATGGGTTACAAGGATGTGTTTTTGGATAATTTGATGAAGAATCAGGATGGAACATTCAAGTTGGTCTACAGTTGTGAGAAGAAAATATCTAATTTACTAGACAGACTCAAGGATAGAATTATAATAAAACAGTGGATCCAACGGATTTGGTATATTTGTCTAATTGTGATTGTGATGAACTGTACTCTATGTTGGCAATACAAAATAAAGACTAAAAAACAGAATATATCAACATAAATATGCCAAGAAAAATAATAACATATTTCACTCTGGCATGACAAAACATGCTATAGGGATCGTGCGTGAAACATAGAGGCAGCACTACTGTCGAAGTAAGCGCTCTCTAGTGTTCCTTTGCCAAAGATAGTGGGATCAAAACATTCATTAAACACAATATGAAATATTTATAAATAATGGAAAAAATAATAAAATATGGATTTCAACCGGTTGTCAATAATATTATACATGGCCAAAATGATGAAAAAGGGAAAAAGTTATTCAACTCTAATCATGTCTATGGTGTAGTTGAAAAAATAAATAATTTTGCAAGTGTCATAACCGCTAAAGTCGTACCGCAAACGAGTGTATCAAATACATATGATGTGAAAATTTCTGTACTAAATCTAAGTAAAATTACCGCACATTACAACACCAGCATCAGTCTGTTTCTGTTCAACACTATTAACATGCATATTATCACCTTGCTCCATTACTACATTAATTGAATTGGTGATATTTATCAAATTATTGGTCTCATCACTCACAAAAGATTTCTTAATATTTGCAACTTTCAATAATTCACGATTTTTGACTCGCTGGAAACGTCCCAAGGTTTCTATATTTTTTTAAATATTTTCACTTCCAGGAAAAATAGAAGGGACATAAGACGGATGTATCGGATGGTCCGATTTTTCGTTATTGATAAAATGAGAACTACAAATTCTCGTATTTTTATTTGGTGCCCAGTCTTTTGGATTTTCTCTGAAAACAAAACAAATTAAAAGGTTAAGTTTTTATTATTACATAAATATCATAAATATTAAGAACTTAACCATCAAAATTATAGTTTTTTATATGCCCGAGTTTAATCTGAACTTTTACTTTAATTTTGTTATAAATTGTTGATTAATACAGAACTTACACATAATTTTTTACTGCTATTATCCACTGTTTACGTTTCGTTATTTTCCATGCGGCTCCAAACATGCTATCTGGGAATTTATAAAATTTCACTTTCACATCAACTCCACGTTTTTGACGTGATGTATCATTACAACCACGGATACAGCAATTCTTTCTTGAAGCTGACATAATTAAAATAATATTAATTAATTTTAATATTAATTATTAAAAAATAAATCACGTGTTAAAATTTAATAAACGATGCCAATTAGTTGAGATGTTTACCACTAGTTGACGTAAAAGTCTAGATGAACGATCCCTATTGAATTTGGACATGATATAAGGGAAGAAAACTTCAAAATCATTCAATGGGAGAGTAACACCTATAAACGTTTTATATTAGAGAGTCTATACATAAATAAATATGACTCCAATCTAAACACCCAATTTGATTTTAAACTTAGCAACCAATATAGAGATTATATCTAGGGATTACATTTTTCTGAGTTTTCATTTTTATTTTGTTTTTTGAAGGTTTAATTGCCTTTCTCTTTGTTCATCAAAGTTAATAAATATGTGTGAACTGCATATATAGAGGAATGTCTAAATTCAATTTTAATTAACTGAGGATGGGTTCGATTAGACCCGAAACATGCATTAACTATAATAAAAATTATAAATGATTCAATCTGTATGTGTGTTTTGTTACTTTATTTTTTATTTATAATGGTACACATTGATTGTTTGTGAGAATAAGGGATTTGGTGAATAAATCTTTATATTCATATAAAATCCTTCATGAATTTATTTTCGAATATTATCTACTCTTATTAAACGAGCAAAAATTGTATATTTATTTGTTTGTATATATATTTGTTTGTTTATATATTTGTATCTTGGTTATATTTTGAAAACGACTCTACCGATTTTGATGAAATTCACGGGTTAGGGGATTCTTGGGGGACAATTCGATCTGTCACGGTCTCATCTTCGACAAAATTGTTTTTGATGGGTTTTTTCGTAATCAAATTAATTATTCTCAGGTAGACAAATCCCATTCTTAGGGTTTTAAAAAAAGGTTTCCCTTTTCCTTTTGTACCCAGGCAGACAATGGGTTGCCTTATTTCATTGTTCTAAAAGACCTTGAAGAAGTATTGTGATTGTGGATTTTAACATATTTTGTTCTCCATAAACGTTAGAAATATTAATAAACGTTTTATAATTGTTTTTATAAAGAACCTTATTTATTTAATAGTATAAAAAATAATCAAGAATTTATTTTAAAATATATTTCGCAAAAGCAGGTCTCAATTTTCTGAAAAAACAACACATTTTGATAGGTTTTATTTAGTAACAATTGGATGAATAAAAATGAATCATATGGTTGAATCAAAACAGGTGCAAGAGGTGGGGTGTACTGGTGGGGATCCGGGGGTAGGTCGAAGTTTCGGGGGTGGGGTCGAGCGGGGTGGAGTTGGGGGGGCTACATTTAGCGACTATAATTTATTTTTGTATTTTTTAATTTGAAAGCGGCTCTCAAATAAAAATCGACCTTTTTATCAGAATTTTAAATTAAAAATAATATTAAAATAAAGCTTTTAACTGAAGGAAGAAGTTACCGAGCATCGCTCGGTGCCTCCAGGTACTATTACTTATAATTATAATGTGTATTGCTTTTTTTTCTCCCGGTGTTTTATAATTTATAACATATAATATATTTAATGGTTTCTTTAAGACCGGAATGAAATCAATTCTGCTTCTCTGCGATTATTTCTCCAATTGAGACCTTCGTAAATCACGCAACCCTTCGTTTCTACTTATCTATACAGATAAGAGCCAAATGATTCTATGTGTCAAAGGGGTAAGAGAGAGAAAGAGAAAGTGAGACGAGGGCTCTTTCACCACTACGACCCAAGAGCCTACGAAAAACAAGCCGAGGCCTTTCATTTGCCTCTGGAGAGGAGATAGCTTCTTTATAGAAAAGGAAGAAAGTGAATCTGAAATCGAGCAGAAAGGGGGAAGAGATATTTGTTGGAAATCTTACAAGGGAAGGGAATTTCCTCGCTAGAGATAAATCTTGGGATTGAACCCCGGCTGCGTTCTCCGCCACCACTCCCACCTCCCGCATACATATATTTATTAGAAAAGACTGTTTTAAAAGTCAGATCAAATCCAAAGAGTGGATTAATCGGAGCCAATGTTTACCTATGTAAACCAGAGAGACAGCCAGTGCAGCCAAGCCACCCGGGACACTCGCCTCGGCAAGATATGGAAACCTGGAGAGAGGCTCCCAATATATTTCGAGGCACATTAATCACCCAACTGGGGAAAAATGTCCCCTCTCCTTAAGATAACATACTGTTGTTCTTGTCGCTTGTTGAGATTAAAAAGGTGAACTTCAGAAATCAATCAAACTTTTCTTCAAATCAAGGGTCAAACCCATTTTTCAACTTAAACTCATCTTTATTTATTAGTACTAGATTTGTTTTGTTATTGAGGTTAAGTTGCCCTTCATTAATATAAGATTGATTATACACTGTTAAAAAAAAATTGAAAATTTACTTTAGGTTTATAAGACAAATAGATAGAAAATTTACAAGATTAGAATAGTAAAAAAAAAAAAAAAAAAAATACTAAAAATCACATTAACTCATTCAAAAATAGAAAAATAAATTGTAACTTTACTTTTTTCTTGTATTAATTAGAAGATACCTTTGTTGTAAGATTACAATACTGATATGTAATATTAAAAAGTTTTGAGGCCGGACTTTTTATAGTAAAATTATATAAGAAATTTTTAACAGTGTACATTTCAATATTAATAATAATTAAAGTTCGATATTAAACATTTTTTTAATGATAACGTTTCAATATTTTATACACCGAGAAAGGTTGAGATCTTTAAGCCATGAAAGATCGCTGATGCTTTTCCAAGGGTAAAAAGTATTAAATGCTGGAATATACGCGAAGGGGAAATCGCACTTAAGTTTTAAAAAAATGACTATTGTAGTATTCGGAAAAAAAATAATTACATTTAGAGTTAAACACTTTTAATTAACATTTAATAAAAGATATAGAAAAGAAAGATTGACGAATTTTAGAAGAATTTGAGAAGACACTTGGCCGAAAGAAGGATGGACAACGAATCCAAAAGGGACGTTCTGAGTAGGTAATATTTGTTTCAAAACCCATTATAAATATGTACACTGTTGTATAAATGGAATGAATAAATTAAAAATTAAAATAAAAAGAATTGTATATTTGTCACAAGAAAGTTTAATAGAGTTTAATCTTTATAGCTGAAGAGTTTAGGAGATATAGCTGTTCAAATATTAATCAATAGAACAATTCATTATAATTAGGAAAATTGAAAAAGGTTGATTTCTTTCCTAATTGAAAAACCTAATCATAAGTAGAATGCTAAAATCAGCTATAGAAAAACAGAATCATTCATTATATGTTAGAGAGTAATTAGGTACCTACTTAGTTACAAGAAAAAAAAATTCCTTCAAAATTTATATTTGTCCTTTTTTGGTTCTTATTTGAATTCTAAGCTCAATGATCGATGTGATGTTACAAGTAAATATACTCAAAACTAAAATAATAAAGTGAAATTTCGTTTTGGTATTCACGCTAGTTTTTGAGCTAGAGTGATTCTCAAAGTGGGAGTCTCAAAAAAATATTTGGGGGGGGGGGGGGGCGCAGAAAAATTGATAACGGATTATTTTATTTTTTTACAAATATTTCATAAATATAAAATATGTTTAATAAACTTAGTTAAATTAATGTCGAAACGTATACATGGAATATTTTGATTCAAAGATTACCAAAGATAAGTTATTAATTTTTATTGGTGCTAGAAATAAATCTGAACTCCTGAATTTAAATTAAACCCCTTCCCCTGCAGGATGTTTTTCTACACATATAGATTCTTCGGAGGGTCCTTTGAAATTTTTAATTGCAAAAGGGGGTCGTAGACCAAAATGTTTGAGAAATACTGGCCTAGCCTGCCAAATGCTGTTGGAAACGCCTACAGGTTATGCACCCAGCGAGACGAGAAAGCGATATAGCCTTTGGGATTTGCGATTTTGAACTTAAGATATATACTAACATCGCATTGATTTTTTTCAGTTTTTCAATTGAAATTCTAATTTAATATTTATAATGAATGCAAAAAATTATATGATTAATACACCACGCGACGTGCTCTTAAATGATGCACATATAGAGTTTACAATTTAATAATCGCTTTTGTATTTGATAAAATAAAATAATAAAATCGACAAATTGAGAAAAGCACTAAGAATATTTAGGATATTTTCAAATATTATTTTTTATACATTTATAATGATTATTCAGATTAGAATGGATAAATGATAAACAGATTTATTCATTTTATTTCAAATGAAATTTTCTATAGAAGCAATGAAATTATCTGTTTCTTTTGATACGAATTTAATTCAAAAAATTAGTCCCGATTAGAAGAATTGCATTTATTATTAATTCTTAGGTGAAAAAAAAGAATTGATTCGAAAAGTGCTTCTGGAATAATTCTACTCTCTCAATTTTAAAAATGATAAACTTAATCTTTCCAAATACTTGGAAAACTTAATAAATAATAAATTAAAAAATAATAATTAATAAATAAAGATGTAAAAAAATCAAATAATATTCAAGTCTTTTTATATAATACCTACTATTATATACCTATAATATTATGGAGTCGAACCTACCAACTATTTTCAAAAAAAAAAGATGCCAAAAACTTTAATTATAAAATCAAATAATACTCAAGTTTTTTTTTTATATAATATATCATATGAAATAATTGTAATTGTGAATTACGAGTAATTGGATCTATTTCAAATGTCCTTATTGAGGTCAGTGAAGGAAATCCTTTCAAACCCCTGAAGAAGGAGGAATAAGCCTCCGAGACTTCGGTTTATAAATAAAAAGATAGCTTAAATTATCTACTTTTTAAAAGCTTTTATTTTTGAATTTTGGACTGCCTCATCAATATCCACTCATTTCACTTATCATTCCGACTCCAAAAATTACTAGGTCTTTATATTTATAAGGGCGAGGCTTTGAATTTATAGTTTTTATAAAAAGTGGAGAGACAAATAAAATTGCACCTCTTTTGAAAAATGTATAATTAAAAAAGAACAACAACATTTAAATAAATTTCACGAAGATTGTAATTATTAAACTAATTAACGAAATCAATTCATGATTTAAATTTAAATTTCAACCTGTCCATTTCAAGTTATTTTTTTAAGGATTTAGAGAGTAAGTTTAATTAATAGGATCCGTTGAAAATGAAATTATTAAACATCAAATTCAGTGTGAATGGGAGTAAAATCTTCAAAATCATCATTTCATTAGGTGAATTTAGATTATATATATATTTACGAAAAAAAATATTTTTCTACTTATTATATTAAATAAAAAATAATTTTTATAAAAAAAAAAATAAAACCGACTTCAAAAAAACTAAATGCAACAAATAATATAATAGGAACACAAAAATCAAATAAAATGCACTAAAAGGTATAAAATAATTATCTAATTTAGTTACAACTAAACGAAGAAATATTTACATGAAATCACTTTTTGAAGTCGGTGCCAAACATATACATTTTATGAATCGAACTCGACGGATCTTACTTAGTACGATTGGCGGGTACGCTCGTTTAGTTGTAACTAAATTAGATAATTGTTTTATACCTTTTAGTGCATTTTATTTGATTTTTGAGTTCTTATTATTTTATTTGTTGCATTTAATGTTTATTTTTCTCTTTTTAGTGATGTTATTAATAGTGACTTAAGATAATACTTTGCATGCATCTCGTAAGAGACAGATTCGGGCGAAGGAATCAGAAAATGATAATAAAATTCAATTCATGAATATAGAAATTCTCTCGAAACGTTTGTGGGTTTTAAATGAATGTTTTAAGATTTTTTTTACATAAAGGATTTTATTTATTATAATTTCGATTATTTGCTCATAAGAATTGAAGATTTACGTTATTTCGTCATTGATCATATCATAAGAACTTGATCAATAATATGTATAATTAATATGGGTCTACCCCTAAGGTATCTCCTTTCCGATAAAAAAAGAATCATCGAAATCGGTCCATAAATAAAGAAGTTATGCGTGAAAATCTAATCAGCTCTTAATCTCCATGCACCAAAACTACGTTGTGAAATTTGATTTTGATATTCACACTAGCTGGTCCACAAAAATTTGGTAACGCACAGACTAACTAACAGACATTTTGATAAAACAGTTATTATCTCGAAAAATATAATTTTTCGATGTTCACTTATTAGGATTTTTTGTAGACCGATATGCCATGGTTTCGCCCATTTATTTTAATCAAAATAGTTTCAGCCGTTTTTGAGATATTTCGAAAAAAAGCAAAAAACACTTTTTTCATGCACGATTACAATACTTGACCATACCCTTTATGGTAAAGTAAAAAATTATTTTATTTTACATCATGTCACCCCGGAGTTACTTTAGTCCATTCTCGGTTTTAAAAATTCTATCCACTTATATAATTTTTCAAAATTCTCATATATATTCAAAATACATAATTTATTAATTTAAAGAAAAATAACCCCCACCCCCTCCAGGGAATGTTTTTCTACACAACCCCAATCTTCAAGGGGTCCTTCGAAATTTTGAAGTGCAAAAGGGCGTCGCGAACCAAAAAGTTTAAGAAACATTTAGCTAGAGTGTACACATTTGGCAACTTACTGCGCCCTAACAAAATTTTGACAAAATAATTAATGTCTTATGAAATATAACTTTTTTGGTATTCACTCTTTAAGGCTTATCTTGAAGACCGAAACGTCATGGTTTCGATTATTGATTTATTTTTTTATTTATCAAATTAGTTTAAGCCGTTTTTTAGATATTCTGAAAAATCGAAGCAAAAAGACTTTTTTCATGCACTAATACAATAAAGTTTAAGGAAAGCGGTGTTGGTTCATAGTGAAACATATTAAACACAGGAATTATTTAACGGATTATAGTGGTGTTTCACAAAGTGGAAATAAAATTAAAAAAATTAAAATATCTTTTAAATTATTTTGGATTTTTTTATTTATCTCTATACATATTTCGGGCTATGTACTAAAATATTAACCACCAGACTATAATATCAATACAATGTAAAAATTTTATATTCAGTTTTTTGTTAAACCTCCTGATGGAGGGTTCATAGCCCGAAATATGTATAGAGATAAATAAAAAAATCTCCAAAATAATTTAAAAGATTTTTTAATTTTTTTTTTAATTTTATTTCTACTTTGTGAAACACCACTATAATCCGTTAAATAATTCATGTGACTATTACAATACTTTGTATGGAAAATTAAAAATATGTTTTTTGAAAAAAAAAAAAAGTTGAAAAGCTTACCTTGGACCAGAGTTGGCGCCTGAGTAGATGGAGAAAGCGAGGTTTAACCAGTTGGTTTGTCCAAGCATTACAATATTCAAAATGAACGCGAACAAAATTCTGAAATGATAAAATTTATTATTTTATACTGCAATATAAATATATAATTAATAATATTAATTAGTGATAGAGAAATAACTTACTTGTTTAGCGCTGTGATGTTTACCATGAGAAAGAACGCGGCCAACTGATTACACCTTGCTCGCCAAATATCCCGTTAGTGATAATGATAAGTCGCTCGGCCGAATTATCTATTTCTTTGAATTCTTTTTCTGAAATAAAATTATCAACATTATTTTTAATCAATCGACACATGAAATAAATTGATACATGCTCATATTTTTTTTTTTATTATTCACTTATAACATAAATATAGTTTTTTTATTAAGGTAGTTGTTTCACAATATGGGTTTTCAAATTTAGAAAGATTATTATTTAAATACTTCTGCATCGATTGGTGGCAAAACGAAATTTATGAACAATATAGTTCCAGAGATATTAAATTCCAAAGATAGAGTTTTTCAGACTCTTATACTTTGTACTATACGGGATATAGGAATGTTTACATACATATTTAATTATAATTAAGAAATTTTTCTTAGCATTGCTCTAAAAAATTAAAACAACATTAAACAATTACTAATACATTTTTTAAGAAAATTTTAATTCATAGTTGCATCACAGTTTCTGAGATATTAATGAAGAAATAATGAAAAATGTATAATGAAAAAGTTACACTAAAAGCAAGCTCGCAACAAAGCATTTATTTAACCTAAAAAGTGTTTTTTTATTGTTTAGTTTTTTTGGCTTTTCGCCTTTCTAGCCATAAGCCAATTTAAGATAATATTTTTTTTTTAATTTGTCTCTAAGGGGTCAGATTTTAGCCGGATGACTCGAGTCGGATTCGAACTCGGGTCCCCTGGTTATCAGGCTGGCACGCTAACCCCTAGCCTATCTGACCTCCCCTAAAAAGAGGGTTAACTTTAGTAATTTTTTGACATTTTTTCGCTTCAGCCATTGTTGCAACAGTTTTTAATCGCTTATTAAGAACTTTTTGCTTTATAAATCTTGTTTTATAATGTACTTTAACAGACATTTATGTGATAAAATATATATAATCTCGGACAGTGTTACAAGATTTGTCAAACGATCACGGGATTGGCTAGTAGTGGTACATAAACAGCAAAAAGTTTTGGCCTTATGAATTATGAATTCTTATTTTCTGTTCTATATACTCTAGCATTAATTTTTTGCTAGCTTAAGTGAAGCTGATTTCAATATTTTTTATTTTATTTATTTATTTTATTTTTTATAATTTTTACTTGGTAGGCTAAGCACTGTTTACTCGATGGGTAGTTTTTAAATTTATCCAAAAAATTCAATTTGTTTGCAAGCACGATAACAAGTCGATAATGAGAAGTTTTATAAAGCCCCGTCAGTAAAATTTGGAGGGTGAGCCCTGTGGTGGGAAGAAAAATGTGCATTATTTCGGGTTATTCAGATTTTGAATAATTTAGATATTCTTTTTTAATAGTTTAGGTATAATGTATAATTATTATATTTTTATTACATAAAGTTTGTAATGTTTAAAGCGATAGTTTAGCTTTTTTTTATTTTATCAACTCCGTTTTTCAATATTTTTTGCTTGAATTCTCAATTTAGCAGATTGGGCGGGTGGTTGAGCGAGAACAATTCATAAATAGAAACAAAGAGGTTGTCCTCTGCTTGATGCTTGAACTTTGTTTCTCTTTATAATTCAACAACTCTGCTACTCTCGGCAAAACAAAATCTTTTCAATGAGAATAATTCAGGTTGGGTCCTCCCGAACCCATCTCTGCTAATTAGAAAAATAGGAATTGATCTTATCGGAGAAGGCCGTCAAATTTTAAATATTATGAAAAATATTCATTTAAAAAGGACGCCTGTAGGGTAGGCTAGTACGTTCCAAAGGCGTCTTTCGGTTGCATAGATACAGGCGGAAGCTTTCCTAGACTATTCTTTAGTCTACGTAGTTAAAGACTGCTTGCTGGGTCTCGCTTTTTTCAGCTCCGTTGTTAATGTTTCGCAAATATATACTTCAAAGTTGGCAACCCTATTCAGATCTTTCTTAAAAAAATCATAAAAAAAGATGGAGGAAAAAGTTTAAACTTTTTCAAGATTCAATACGCTAGCCAGCTAGTCTATTAAATATAAAAAACTATTAAGCTAAGGCCATACTACAAAGATCCTTGCTTAGAGATTCGCTAGGAGCTATGCTTGTTGTCAAGATACACAATGGCCACATACAAGGCTCCTAGCTTGGTGACACACCTTTCATTTTCGCGCCGTCTGTTGATGAGAACAGAACAAGTATGTCACTCTCTAAACTAAAGAAACTACTGTTGATTGAAAATTTATTGTGATGTTTGTTTGATGGGTTACAAAGTGGTTCCTTTTTAAAAACAGCAGCAATTAAAATTTCTTCTATTGTAAAATCACTAGGCGACTAGCAAAAATAACCAACACTTCTGTTCGCTACACTACTCGCCTGGTGACTAACTAGACGCTTGGAGTATGGCCAGTGCAATAGTATGCAATACGTTTGTTCACTGGGATTAGTCACTAAGCGAGGCTTTTTGTGGTATGGCCTTAACCTTAGAGTTTATTTTTTTAATTTAATTAGCAAGATTTAAAATTAATTTTAATTTTTTAAGAACATCCCCCTTTATTTTGGATTCATCCAAAATCTAACCATCTCTTAATCTCAATATTAAAAAACTACATGTGAAATTTCATAACTTACTAACAGGCAATATAACAAATTAATTAATATCTCGTAAAAATAATTTTTTCAATGCTCATTCTATCAGGCTTTCTTGTAGTCCAAATCGCCATGGTTTGGCTTAATTTTTTTTTTTTATCAAAATAGTTTGAGCCGTTTTTGAGATTTTTCGAAGATTTTTTCATGCTCGATTATAATATTTGACCATACAGTTAAAACAAAGTAAAAAAATATTATTATTGACTTCACATGAACGTTGATCAGTCCCAAACTAATGATTTGATTAAAATTTTAATACAATTTTTGATTTTATAAGAAATTAATCCAAACGATATAATTTGTAAATTTCAAGTTTGCATCTTATTTCGTTCACGAGTTACAATGCTTTAATATACGGATAGACAATGTAGCGACAATAATAGGGTGCCATTCTCCTTTTTAAGCGAAACCCCAAACATTATAAAGTTTAAAAACTAATAGTCATTAATAAAAGGCGACTGTGGGTCAGTGGTTAGAGTGTCGGGCCGCTGGCCTGAAATACGCTGGTTCGAGACTGAGTCTCTGCAGATATTTGCACTCGCCTTCTCTTGGAAAGCAATGGCAAACTATCAAGAGTATAATTGCCTAGTAATCTCTCCAAACTAGCAGTTCGGAACCGGCATTAGAAAGTAGGTCCCGTATATCTGTTTAAAAACAGCTAAACACACTTAGCACAGGTATATGTGGAGAGGAGCCGAAACGTCATCGTCAGGGAGACCTGATATGGCACTTAAAAAAGAGTTATTAATAGTTGGTTGGTTGTAATTCAAATTGTTTTCTATTATTAGATTGGTTAAATAGATAATAAATAGATCATGATCTCTAATTTATTATTTATTCTATCTGTGCATTGGAATCAAAATACTTTTAATTTTAACTTTATTTTTATTTGTAGGGATCATTAATTTTGTCAAGTATTTAAAAAATAGCCCACTTCCTATATTTTAATGCAAATGAGAAAGCAAAAGGGTGAGACTAGGGTGGGAGCTTACGATAGTATAGTATGTAATGTAATTTAATAGCTGCGTCATTAGAATGGCACTAAAGGCGTGCTAAGGTCCATTTTATAGCTAAAGTGAGTATAAAAATTGAGATAAAGTAAAGAGCCGAGGCCGGGGAAAGAAGACGCAAGAGGCGGCTTGTGGGTGGCGAAGGGAGTGGAAGAGAACGAGCTGGGGTTGGTAGACGAGAAGAGAAGAGCAAAGTTTGTATGGAAAATGTTGAATTTGTGGTTTTCTACCCTTAATGAATTCACCAGCTGCTGGTATTAAACGGGGCCAGGAGAGAGGGCAGAGGGCCGAAGGAGAGACCGAGATAGACGAACCCAACTAAAACACACTCGAAACGTTTCTCTTTGATATATAGGGACTCTGTCGGTCCTCGTCGCCCCCTTAATTCATGGCCCATTTAATATTTATACTTAAGGACGAGCCGACCACCCCACAAACGTCTCCTCACCGCCGCCTACACACCTTCAATAGGCTCAAGGTAATCGGCCGAAGAATGACTCAATTTATGTTAGGGAGATGACACTCGGATGTCTATTGAGAACGAAACAGGTGCTGAGAAAAAAAGCCTCCGTTCCATTCAATATCAAGCCATATATCTTACTATTAGACACCGGAAAAAGTTTTTCCAAACTACTCTTTTTTCGAAGGATTTCCTCTTTGAATTTTCTACGCACGGTTAAGGGAATGGAGAAAATACTTAATATATTCCCTTAAAAGCTAGGCTGAATTTCAACATGCTCGAGTTCAAATTTTTAATAAATTGAATGTTTTAATTTTGAAGGAAAACATTTAAAGGTTTTGAAATTCAATTTCAAATTATTTTAATGTTATTATTATTATATTATTTTAAGCTGGTTCTTTCACAAATGCAAAAATTCAAGAAGTCTTCGAAACTTGGAATATAAGTCATTAAAAGCATAATAAATACACTGTTAAAATTTGAAGACGATTTACCACACCAAACATGAAATAATTGCAATTAAAAATTAAATTTTTTACATATGGTAGATTGGGAAAGGGTGGGAAAATGATCATTATTTTATTTTATTTTTCATTGAGGGACTTTCACCATCTTGATGAAAAACTAATATTTCTTAGAATAATATATTCGGAGTAACTTAAAAAAAAAAATTGAAATTATTTGCCTCATAGTTTTGATAAAAACCCAAAAAAACATATTTGGGCGATTATTTTTAGTGGATGGGAAATAAGATCAATCGCTTGGAAACGATCCATTCATAAAGAAGAGTATGATATAGTAGTGTGAAAAGTACAGTCACTTTAAAAAAACATAACCTAAAATTTTAGGACCGTACATATGTATAGAGTGGTTACGAGGCTAAAACTTTTTGTGTGGATTGTCTCGAAAGAACTACCTTTAATTATATTAAATAAAATTATTATAAGAATTTATTTTTTTAATTTTAAATATTTTTTCCAAAAATTTAATTTTAAAAAAATTTTAAAAAGCAGACAATTTTTAAACGAAGAAAATATTTAAATGGAGGAAAAAATGGAAATTGTTTTGAGCACTCTAATACACTCTCCGGAAATAGTTTTGATTTGAAAATACTTTATCATCGAATGATTTGATCTAGGAAGTTGAAACTTGAAGAAAAAATGCAATAAATCATTTTAAATTCTTGAGCTTTATTTCAGTTTATTAGCCATGTATAATTGCTTAATATATGGAGCTCAAAATCTAACATGTTCTTTAGTTTGGAAATATAAACATGTTGGCACTTATGCAAGGACCGTTTATTTTTGGGTTTTCGTGAATATCGAAACTGAAACAAACAGGAAAAATGAAATTGCCTTTTCTCCACTTTTTCTTCCTTTCTAAATAGAAACAAACTATCTAAATACACCTGCTCCCCGCCGGTCATTTAAGAAAGCGGATTTTAGAACTGATAGTTATCTAAGGCCTTAAAGACTTACTGAGCAAAATATGGCTCAAATCGCAAAAAGATTTAAATTTTTAAACCACCCCGCTCCCTAATTTTTGGGCCGATTTCAACCTTAATCTATCAGCTCTTAATGTGTCAATATAAAATATATAAATATAAATTTGATTTTTAAGCGTGAGCGTATATAAAATTTGGTAATATATGCACTAACAGACATGACAAAATAATTAAAATCTCTTAAAATAGATATAAATTTTTCGATATGCACTATCGTAGACCAAAAAGCCGTGAATTACCTATTTTTTTTTTTTTTTTTTTTTTTATCAAAATAATTTAGGGAGACAATAAAAGAGTGTGTCTTCTGTTGGAAAAATATTTTTTAAATTTATTTATAACAAGACTATAGTTTCGTTATAAATAAATTAAAAATTTATTTTTCCAGCAGAAGACACACTCTTTTATTGTCTCCTTCAATTTATAAAAATTCTACTACTTTCGGCAAAAAGAAACTTTCAATTTAAAATAATTTTAGCCGTTTTTTTAGATATTTCGAAAATACGAAGAAAAAAATAAAACATTTTTGTTTTTCTCCATACGCAGTATGGTAAAATAAAATTAAAATTTGGGTGAATTTATCATTTGGATTACCTCACAAGTTGGACATATCGATTAATATAGTTATGAATTAACCTCCTTATGTGTACAAATCAACCCAGATTGAAAGTTTCAGAAAACTTTTTTTTTGAAGATCAATCAATATAGAAGAGGAGCATTGATTAGCATCGTGTAATTTGAATTAATCTTCTTCTTTGTACTTTGTAGAGCCTTAGAGGTTTGCTTTCCGGATGCCGTGCATGTCTTCACACGACGACGGACAAAGTAGATTAGTGTTTTAGAGGCGCAAAGACAAGGCAGCCAGCGCGTCTTGTCCATGTTTGCTAATAGCTGGCTTCTTGTCCTACTTCGCTGCAAAAGGACACGTCCAGGGTCTCCTCGGGGAGTCCCGGTCACTTCGTCTTATGAATATGCAAGGGGTCGGCGTCGCTTGTTAACTCAATCGGATACGTTAATGTATCTATGACTAGCCTCAAACAGACTTGGCAATGGCAGCTGCGGCAACATATTCGCCCTCAAAACGCACACACATTCCTACTTGGTGAAATTGCGAATTACCACTCGAGGGCTGAACCACAGCCAAGAGTTTCATTAACTAGGGGCGGAGAAAAATCATTTTCACATTTCACAGATTTTATCCTCTTTATTTCGTAACAGGAGAAAGAGATTTCATTTATTCTATACAGTGGCGGACAGGAAAAATCCGCAAAGCTTGTATAAGCTTATTTGTGTCTTTAAGGGGACAATTCTTACGTGTTTTACTTCACTAAGATATATGATTTAAAGACAAACTAAGATTATATATCTCGCTTTAAGAGCAAATGATTCGATTATAAAGAATGCAATTGAAAAGTCTAAGAAAACCAATTTAATTATTTGAAAATTTTTGGATAAGATATTAATTATTTTATTAATTTAATTTTTTCAAAACTAAACACACAGTCCACAAATGTTGATAATTGCAATTCTTTTTTCAGCTTTAGGGAAACTTGACAGAGGGTGTAACTTATTAATATAAATTCTTGTACTGAATCTCAGATCATTAGCTATCTACTTCTTCTTCAAGTGCCATCTATTCCGAGCGATTACTGTGGAGAGTATCCTCTCCATTGTAATTGTCCTGAGGAAATTTTTCAGAGGGTGGTTTCCCATTGCCTTTCTCTGAAGGGATCAGATTATAGCCGATCAAATTTTTGCAGCGAGCCAGGTTTGAACCCGCTCTAGCTTGATTAGAAGGCATGCTCTATAACCACTCGGCCAACCCACCCTATATCATCAGTTATAGAGAGAGATAACGTTTCGATTTTTTTTTTATTTTCTGCATTTTACAACCGAAAGTTTTGATGCTAGGAAGCCTGAAATTTAATCACATGTACATTTTGAAAATAGAACACTTTTATATGTGAAGAAACTTATATTCTTCGATCTTCTATTTTTCAGTTATCATGGGTATCGTTCAGATATTTTTAAGCAAAAATACAAAATACATATAAATACTCCCTCCGTCCCAAATTAGTTGCTACCTACATTTGAATATTTTTCTACTGATTATTGGTACTGATGAATTTATATTTTTGTTTTAATATTTGTCAGAGATTTTTGGTTGATATGGTATCAATCATTAATATTAGCTTGACAAGTACTCCCTCCTTAAGTACAGCATCCGTGCAAAATTAGTTTCAAAATGTTGCTTCGAAAAATTTATCCCAAAATAAATGTTACATTTATGAAAAGTAGAAAAAAAAATATTGAAATGCGGCATTTAAATTGGAACTCGATTCTCGAACCGAATGTAGTAACTAATTTGTGACAAAATTTTTAAACCAAATGTAGCAACTAATTTGGAACGGAAAGAGTACATTTTTATTTTATTTTTTTTATTTATTTAAATTTTATTAAACCCATTATTTTACATGAATTAATGGATACATTGTATTTGAGCTTCGACTTCGGAGATTACTTCTCCACCATCGACTGTCCTTGATCATCTTTTTAGTCCTTGTTTTTAATAAGAGGAAAAAACTAATTAAATAAAAAAAAACTCTTTTCCGATAATTATTGCAATTCCATATTGAGTCATTTCATCCTCAATCGTCTCTAATACATTTTTATAGAATTCCATAAGTAGGCGGGTCAGTTAACTTTGGTTTTAAATGCAAAAAATTTGGCACCAGAATGAGCTTTCTACAGCCAGATAGACGCAAAATATTTCTTAAATACAAATTAGTAAAAATTAAAAATGTCTAAGGCTGATGAGTAGACGTATGAGGAAGGAAAGGGATTTTGACAATCAAGAGAAGAGAAATTTTATATATGAGAGATATCATGAGAGGGGAGAAATATCAAATACTGCAAAATATTATGCAAGGAAAAATTATTGGAAAGAGATCCATAGGGAGGAGACGAAACTCATGATTGGGAACCTGAGAGAATGGTTTGCTTGTAGTAACCACCAACTATTTAGATCTGCGGTCTCAAAAGTAAAAATCGCCTTAATGATTGCCAACCTTCGGAACAGAGACGGCACCTAAAAAAGAAGAAGGCTGCCGAGCATACTGAATCTGGTTTTTAAAAGATTGGAGAAAAATTAAAAAAGAGTTAAAATGGATAATTGGAGAGTCAAAGAGAAGGAGACTGTAGGCCAATGAAATATGGTACTAGAAGAGTTTTGATGATTAAATTGCTCGATTGAATTTTAGATAAAGAAGTTCTTATTAGAATAATTAAAGCAAATAGAGGATTTAGGATGAGGACATTTAGAAAGAGTTGACATTGGATAGGGTCAAAAGCAAGTGTTTGCGTCAAACCAGTCTTAGAAATATATGTATGTATACTATACGATTATAATGGAACAAGAGTTCTCTCTCTCTCTTTGTGTGAGTGTCTCAAAAAGAGATTTTTCTGATTTGAGCAGGCGCTTGGAAAAGATTCAGTGACAGTTGAAAAGCGCGAATGTGGCAAATGAAATTTGTCTGACTGAGCACCCTGTACAACTATCATTCGGATGTAATAAATTCCCCTCGCAATTGAATCGAAGGCAACCACGGATGTGAGAGCGGCTGCTGCTGTCGAGGAGGCTGAGCTCGGTAACAGCTTGCTAGATATTGAAATGAAACAAACCCCAAAACCAATACCGCGGCATTAATTAAATGATATCTTGATGTAGCGAGGCAGTCAATCTCATCCGGAGCCCCCGATGACGGTCTCAGCCCTCCTCGTGCTTATCGACCACCTCACCACAAGAAGTTATATCGGAGACACCACTTGGGTCAACTCAATTTCGGAAATGTTCTTTCGATTCACTTGAGATAATCAACAATGACTTTGAGTCATAGGAAACAACTGTTAAAAGAATCTGTTCATCTTATAGAAAGGGAATTTACCAGTGACTACCTCGATCACGTCAGAAGAAATAAAAATAATAGCCTTAAAAAATTAGGAAATTGCTCACTAGATGGCCTAAATTCACTCAACAATGTTTATTTATTTTCTACTTCCTCTTATATCAATATAATAATAGTGTTCATACAGATATATAGGAGTAATTTCAGGTCAACTGGTCGAAGAGCTGGTGACACATTTTTGAGTACGGATTTGACCCAACTAGAAATAATGCGTAATAGTACCGTCTCTGATAGTTGTACAAGGAATGGCCACTCTGGCTGGTCTAAGCAGGTGGACCAGGTACTGCGCATGGTGTGAGTGCGGTAAAAAATACATATGTGTGAAAAAATATTTTTGACCCACAATGAAATTATAAAAATTATAATTTATAGTCAATTATAAACATAATATATTCACCCCAGACCATTTGAGTGGTGGGACGTGGAACCAGACCACCCAAAGTGTATTTTTACGACAAAAAAATAGCATGATACTTTACGGTACTATTACGCATTATTTCTAGTTGGGTCAAATCCGTACTCAAAAATGTGTCACCAGCTCTTCGACTAAAAAGTGTAAGTACTTTATAGAAATAAGTATTTTGTATGTGGATTTAAAGTCCTAATTGTTAGGTAACGACCAGGTAATAGGGATGACAAGAGTTTAAGGGTAGTCCTGGTTCAACTGAGGGCGATGATGATGACAAACGCGATGTAATTATTCCATTGTAATTGAGGTGGGTGAACACACACAAACACTCAGATACACATCATGCGCCCGAAGAAGCCCTTGAGCCTCCTGCTAGGGTGGTGGCTGGGGTAGAGTTCGCGAAATACGCGTTCTCTCCAAAAAGCCCGCATTTACAATTTAGAATAAGGGCCAAAAGAGAGGCAGACATACAAGGCAGGAGGATGGGTGGGTTTTGTAAAAATACAAGAAGTTGATTACAAAAATAAACTTGACTTAGATCAAGTGGTCGAGGGTGGAGAATGGGCGGTTGGGAGACTGGAGGAGGATGAAAATTATTCAAATTTCGTAAGCGCGTGCGGACGAAAAGAAAAAGAAAAAAAAAAACTTTTATTTCCCCCGCTGATCTCCCATTCCCGGGAAGCCCTTTTCTTTTCTTTATTTCTTAACTCGAAAGACTCGGCGCTCATTAGAAGCTTCGAAAGCGACGAAGACAGAGAAGAAATTGAAGAGGAGGAAAAATAAAAGAGAATCCGACTTTTGCCTTAATGAACCTGAAATATTGAATTGAGTTAGATGCAGGTCGGTCTGTTTTGAAAGGGATATATAGAGATATAAATGAAGAGGAATAATCCTTTCCCACTCACCCACCCACCACTTTCTTTTTTAGCAGAAGAATCATCTTTGATTTTCTTTTTCTTTCTTTTCTCTTAATGAACATATTAAGGATATATAGATATAAGTAAAGAACGAAATAAAATCGATGTTAAAAATTAAATATTCATAAGATTCATTATATAAGAGCAACATTTAATGAAATTGGAGACTAATTGGTGTAATCGAGTCCAATGTTTCCAGAGAGAGAGAAAATGATATCTTTTATTTTAGAAACAATTAATTCATAATTTTTTTTTTAAGCAATATTAATTTGTTAAAATTTACCTCTAGAACAGTGGTTCACCAACTTTCAAACACAGTGGATCAATTTTATAAAATAAATACCCCTCTATTTTTGGTTGTTAGATTTTATAAAATCAAATCAAAGAGAATTATTCTCTCCTTAATCTGAGATGTTATAGATAATTTTTTAACATTTATATATAAAGAAATCACGAATTAGTGTCATCTACTAAACTCGAATTACCATGGATAATTTTTATTACATATCAAAAAGGTTGTGTTCATCTCTTCGGAAATTGGACTTAAGGCTCAGAAATAGCGATCTTGAACAAATGGCTATCATATGAGGTTGATCCATCTGACATATGTATTGCGCTAAATATAGTATATGACTCAAAAATGTAATCTTCATGTATAAAATTTCACCGTCTAATGATTCTAAATTTAAACACATAATAAAGGTCGTTGACAATTTCGAGTTTTAAATTTCTTCGAAATAACTATTCCTAAATTGAATATAAAAGTTCTATTTGCCAAAGAAGCAGACCTTCAATTTCTAAAGAAATCCCGAAAGAGTGTCATTTGGTAAATCCTAGTTGTCATGGATATTTTTTTATTATATTTCAGAAGGGTTGTGTTCATTCTCTCGGGAATTGAATACGAGGGCCAAAATTAATTGCCTTTCGTGTAAGGTTCCATATCATATTTCAGATTCAAACAATTCTATTATCGCATCTCGTCCAGTGAGATTTAGAGGTCCACTTTGAGATGATGTCGCATCTTTTGCATTCTTACCATAAAAAGCCGGCCAAGTGCGAGTATATATAATAATATGTAAGTTATATTACTAGATGAATGACACTTCGCGACTTGACAGGCAGCAGAAATATGATTATATCTTCTTAAATACTTAAAATATCCAATTTGTACTATTTTTATTTTACCATACAGGGTATCGTCAAGTATTGTAATCGTGCATGAAAAAAGTGTTTTTTTCCATCTTTTTTTCGAAATATCTCAAAAACGGCTGAAACTATTTTGATTTAAAAAATTGAGCGAAACCATGGCAGTTCGGTCTACAGAAAAGCTATAATAAGTGAACATCAAAAAATTATATTTTTTGAGATAATAATTTTTTTGTCAAAATGTCTGTTAGTTTAGTCTGGTTGTCTGTTAGCTAGTCTGTGAGTTACCAAATTTTTGTGGATGAGCTAGCTCAAAAACTTGTGTGAATATCGAAACTAAATTACACACATAGTTTTGGTCCATTGAGATTAAGAGCTGATTAGATTTTGGTGCATATCGAACCAAAATTAAGGGGGGTGGAGGGGAGGGGGGCTAAAAATTAAAAATCTAGTCCGTTTGAGGAAACTCAACCAAATTTTGTATACATAATCACTGGGACCCCAGAAGTCTAAAAATGCAAAAACTAACCGCCCAAAATAGGGTGTGGAGGTCAAAAAATGAAAATCTTGGCCATTTACCAAACTCAACCAAATTTTGTATACATAATCAGTGGGCCACCAGAATAATAAAATTGCAAAAACTAACAGCCCAAAATAGGCGGTGGGGTGTAGGGTCAAATAATGAAAATCTTGGCCATTTGCCAACTCATCCAAATTTTGTATACATAATCAGTGGGACACCAGAAGTATAAAAATGCAAAAACTAACCCCCTCCCCTACATGATTATAAATAGGAGCCAAGTTGTATGGTAAAGTCAAGTGGATCGCCACATCAGAACACGTCAACTTATTTGTCTATAGGACAGAATTTCGTAATTATAAGAATATTTTGAGGATTTTAATTAGAGTTCTTGATTGAAATTTGACTGGTACAAAAATCCTCTAAAAATGATCACTTTGGGGCCCTGTCACACCGACATTTGTGAAATAAATTTTAACAGGCACAACATTGTAGCGACACTAATATACATAATCTCATTTTAATTTTTAAACGCAAACCTAATAAGGCTTTTTTAAAGTTGGGATTATGATGAGAAGCTCCGTTATGTCTTAGAAGCAACGATTTAATCTCTAATATCTCTAAAAGATTGAATTGTTTCAGTGGCACGCATGGTATATTAGCTCTGTCCGTAGGATTGGGAAAAGTTGTGCTCTGAACTGAGTGAGGAATCTATTTCGCTAATTGCTACTAGAATTGCCAATGTTTATTAATATCATTAATTCTTCTTCTAAAGCTTCATTTGAACAGATTATACTATTCTCAAAGCTTCTTGAATTCAAAATAAGTCATTAACAATGCTTTATACGATATATAAGAACTCAATTTCTGGATCTATCATTCACTAATTCTTTAATTTAAATATGGATATTATTTGTAGATATTTGTGGAGCCTTTGAAAAATTGAAGGCTTTAAGGCTGAATGGAATCAGATAAAAAAGTTATAGGGATAAACGACGAAGAGGTGTTGAATGTTTGAAAATAGCCCATTTTGCGTAATTGTTTGAGTTGCATAGAATTCCTCAAGCAGAAAATAACATTCTTGAATAATTATGTTTAATTCAAATGGGATTTGAAAGCTCCCCAATATTATCATTCAAAACAGGCAATCAAAATAATAAAAATTCAAATAAATCCTTATAAATTATTAGATGAGATTAATTGTGCTATAGCATCCATTATGTGATTTTTTTTATAAAGTGTTTAAGAGTTTAAAAGATAAACAAAGCAGTCGAATATAGGATATTTTTAAGGGAGACAATATATAGGTATATAGACTGTTGAATAATACAGGGAGTGAGTCAAGCGCCGACACTTGCTAAAACATTATTCACTGGGGGCTATGTATAATGTATTAAGTTGAGAAATCAAGGTCAGTAGGTTTTACGTTTCGAAGGAATTTGAATTATGGACTGCAACCAGTCAAGTCCCCTTTTTTAGGTTAAAGATATAGGTATGTATTTATATATGGGAGGCCATCTGTCTTGGCAAGTAGAAAGCACTTATCACAGAAATAATGTTTGGAAGTTAGATCTTGGATGGGAGACCGTAAAGAATATTGCTATTTAATTATCAAAACAGTCTTAATTCTACGAGGTGTTGCATCTATATGGAATTGATTGATTGGATAAGTAAGAAAAAAGAACAAAGAGCTATGTTTTAATATTTCCTCCAGGTAATAAAGGATTTGAATTGTGAAACATTTAGAAAAGGGAAAGAAGAATTTGATTTGAGAGGAATCAAACCATAGTTAACATATGAATATTTGGATTTACTGTCTTTTATTTCGGTTAGAATTACAACGGCCATATCCATTGAGACAATATTGAAAACAATAGATTCCTTAAATTTTGAACGTTCAGCATACATGATCCATTGATGGACGTATAGAGTGGTTAATTCTTGAATCGGAGATCTCACTTTGTTTAAGGGTTTGAACAATTTTTAAAAGTTAGCCTAGTTATTATATACAACAAAATCTTATCAAATTTCTATGTTTTGTATTATATCTATATTTCCGTGGTTTATATTCACTACCAATGAAAGATGGATATTATAAGTTGAATTGAATAGGTATGTTGTATGGTAATTATTAAGAAAAACTGAGTTTCACTAACATTCGTCGTGGAAATTTTCTAATTTTATTAAAAAGTCATTTTTTTTCTTTTGGTATAATTTTTGACATCAACTTTTTGATAAGTTCAATATACTAGTATTGTTGTCTGCTGGAGGAGATAATAAATAGACCTTTTAAATTCAAAAACAGATAATACTAGTACTCACAAAGAGAAACAAAGAGGTTGTCCTCTGCTTGATGCAAATAAACATATACACATATATCTCAAGATGATATATCTGTATATATATTATTTATTTGTTTGAGACTATAGTTTCGAAGACTTGGTCTTCATCATCAGTCTTTCTTCAATTATAAATGTTTTTCATGGAGTCAATATCATATGGATATTGAAAACTTGGTGTTCTTTCGTCACTGCTGGAGGGCTAGGAACTAATAAAGACACTCTATCTGGGCTCACATTCAAATATAACAATATGTTTCCCTTTCTCCTTTCTTCTTAGAAAGGAGGAATTTTTTCCTTTTTTTCCTTTTTATCTTTTGTTAGCAAACATCTTAAGTAGATTACTATTGGATAGTTCAATTTGATTGTTTAAACAGAGTTGTGAATTTCTATTGAATGACTTCAAAATTTCTAAAGATTCGATTGCGCTAATCAATTTCGGGTTCTTTTCTCCTTTTATTAATCTAATACCTTCTGGGAAGGAGTGATTGTTTGAATTTAAATGTTCTGCAAAAGAATTTTCGTACTTTTTATTTTTATAATCTCTTATGTGTTCATTTAGTCGAATTTTCAGATTTCTCTCGGTTTTTCCCACATATATTGCTTCGCAATCTTTGCATTTCAAATAAAAAAGACAAATTACCAAATATAGAAAAAGAAGGGGTTTATAGTTTGAAATGCAAAGATTGCGAAGCAATATATGTGGGAAAAACCGAGAGAAATCTGAAAATTCGACTAAATGAACACATAAGAGATTATAAAAATAAAAAGTACGAAAATTCTTTTGCAGAACATTTAAATTCAAACAATCACTCCTTCCCAGAAGGTATTAGATTAATAAAAGGAGAAAAGAACCCGAAATTGATTAGCGCAATCGAATCTTTAGAAATTTTGAAGTCATTCAATAGAAATTCACAACTCTGTTTAAACAATCAAATTGAACTATCCAATAGTAATCTACTTAAGATGTTTGCTAACAAAAGATAAAAAGGAAAAAAAGGAAAAAATTCCTCCTTTCTAAGAAGAAAGGAGAAAGGGAAACATATTGTTATATTTGAATGTGAGCCCAGATAGAGTGTCTTTATTAGTTCCTAGCCCTCCAGCAGTGACGAAAGAACACCAAGTTTTCAATATCCATATGATATTGACTCCATGAAAAACATTTATAATTGAAGAAAGACTGATGATGAAGACCAAGTCTTCGAAACTATAGTCTCAAACAAATAAATAATATATATACAGATATATCATCTTGAGATATATGTGTATATGTTTATTTGCATCAAGCAGAGGACAACCTCTTTGTTTCTCTTTGTGAATCAACAACTCTGCTACTCTCGGCAAAACAAAAACTTTTCAATTAATACTAGTACTCTCGGTCAATTGTTTTCTACCTTATCTTGAATTGAATATTCAATTTCGAAAAGGGCACATGTCTGAAAATTGAAAATTTTCAAGACTGAAAAAAAACTAATTATTTCCTAAAGTAGAGTAAAATTTAAAAAAATTTATTTTTGAGTTACATTTTGGGTGCAGTAAAATTAATACCAGAGTTGTGCCTTTTTTGAGCATAGTAGGTGCAGGGAAGATTTTAGATAGATTTTTATATGAAAAAGTGTATTTGCCAAAATATGCGAGATGTGCCATTTTAGAAATTACATATTCAATTATATTCTGTAGAAGCCCCTAATATATGTGCAAAATATTATAATAGTTCTTTTAACGGTTGTCAAATGTTTCCTATTCTGTAGATAGATTCATTTATAATAATATTTTCACTTTGACTTTTTCTAAGTAGATATAATTTTTGCTATCCTATCGCTATCTTCTAACGCTACCCAGCAAATGTAGATTGGTGTCTATACATCAATTGAGGACTTTATGAAACATTCTATGCCGGTGTAAATATAGATTTCTCGAATGTCAAACTGGGCAATGACCAGCTTAAAAAAACCCATCGAATTATTTTATAGAATACGCTTATTAAGAACAAAAACAAAACAATCTTAGAACTCAACTTGATAAAAATTATACAGGAGTTGCTGACAATATTGGTTATATATAATGGGTGCCACCCAAAATCCCGACTGTCGAATTCCCGACAGCCCAAAATCCCTACAGCCGAAATTCCGACAAGTCATATTCCCAACAAGCCAAAATTTCGTCATGTGAACTCCTTCCAGCGTAAGAATTATATCTAGCTTTGTGTTTTAACAAAAATGCTTTACCTAAGATCTTTTTATTTTCACATATGTATTTTATCTATGTCTAAGTACCTTATGATCTCAAAATTAACGTTAGTTTCATATGATCTGATGAAAATTTAGAATATTTTCTGAGATAGGTACGCTTAATTGAATTATCAATTTTCAAAGTAATAAAAGAAATTTCTTCTCGGTATGAATCCCTAGGGAGATATGATTCATGAGGTGGTTGTTTCTGTTCTCATGATTGGATCTGGCTGATCATTCGAAACGTTCCATTGACGTCAATCGATGCTCTCTGCGGGGGCTCCTCCTTTCGCCGGGCAAGAAAGACCCTAGAAACTCCGTCGGAGGGTTTGTCCGGTGGTAAGTCGTGGACTACTTGCCTCCCCCGCCGCTCTCCTCGAGGGCGGCGCCCTGCGTCCTTCGGGGGCGGCGTTCCTCGCGATTGGCCGATCGCTGGACCCGCGCGGATCGAAGCCGCGACCTCCAGGACCGCCCCGAGGTCTTGGGTGGGGCTCACCTTAAGCACTCCCCTCTGATTTTTTCCACCCCCCCCCCCCACCCCCAATGTACCGTTTTCTTCTTTTTCTTTTCTTGACGCACCCACTCGAGACGCCCGCCTACGTGATGTGTGCTGCACCCCTTTTTCAAAAAAAAAAAAGAAAAAAAGAAAAAAAAGGAAAAATTTTAACACCACTATCCATTCTGAAGACGATGAAATCGTCTTACGAAGTGATATTAAACGAAAGGAAAAAAACAGGAGCAGTGCTGGATTGTAAAAATCAAAAAAAGAGCACAGTTATCGCCTCCACTTGAAGTCACTTCCACCAAAATATAGAAGATTTATGATTTTTTTATTTGAACAACTTGCTCGGTTGTTGTTTGTCGAGTTGATAATTGCATATTTAAAAATCATTCATTGCGTTGTTCTAGAGAAAATGAATTCGAGGGATGAATGAGCTTGTTAGCGATCCCAAGGGGATGGATAAAAATCATAACACTATTATGTAAAATGAAAAAAACAAACAAACCGGACGGTACTCGGTAATGGAAACAGTGGTGGTTGTTAGTCACTCCGAAACAGAAGTAACCGGGGAATGGGGGCTGGTTGATTCTAGGCAAAAACACGAGGCAAATGGGGTGCACAAATAGAAAACGTTCATATTATCATGTCGCTGCACACTGCGACAACATGCATCAACAACAACATCGAGGACAATAAAAATAACAGCATTGTAGAGTAGAGGAATAAAAAGGAAATTAATACCAAATATACAATACAATACCAAGGGGGATACTTAAACTTATTCCAAGGGGAAATGAGAGGGGTCGGAAAAAATTGAGGACTCTTAAAGGAACAGGTAATTGACAAATTTGGATTTAAAAGGATTTATTATTGGAGGAAGATTAAAACAAGCTGAGAAAAGATAGAAAAGTAATTAAAATATTTTTTTTTTTTTGTTAGAAACAGAAAAAATGGCCCTTGCATTAGGGAAAATAAGAGAGTGATCAAGAGAAGGGATGATGACGAAGGTGCTTGTGCAATGGGGTCTTGAAGGACTAAAGATTGTATGACTTTGGAATGAGGGAGGCAGAGAGTGAGTTCCACTCAGTCTCAAAAAGTTAACGTTTGGTGATTATCCAATTTGATGGCGAAGAAGTGTTGGAAGTTAGCAAAATTCGCACCACACGATAATCAAGTTTTGGAGAAATTATTCATTTTATTGAAATATAAGTTTTGTAGCCAATGTTGTTTCAGCTCAACAACCAATGCATCAAGACTACAATAATTATTCATTTTACCTGATCAGAACACTAGCCGAGATAGTATCTATTAAATAGGAGAAGAACAGATACGCTTTTTGAATGGAACAGCGAGGGATGCAGTAAAGTTCGAGACTTTTCAATTAGATCAGTGGTTCTACTTTCAGTTTCGTTATCTGTGGGACCTGTGTATTTAACCATTGATAAATAAATAAATAAATATATATATGTGAAAGCAAAACTATAGGTATATAGGTATGAAGTTATGATTATTGGTTTACCATTTGTTTTTACACTAAAAATTTTAAATATCATTTCAATTTGTACAGCTTTTGTGGTATAATTATACTTTATTAATTATTCTGATAATCCCCTTCAAGTAGCTATTTTACCCACATATGATAATTAGCCCCAGATTAGGAACCACTGTATTAGACTGATGGCTCATTTCTGAAATTCATCCAGGGTGGCGAGAAAAATCATGAATGCCTCTTTACATTTGAGTCATATTCGAGACAGGGGAGAATTGATCCTTGGAGTGGAGGCATAAACAGGACCTGATTAGGAAGTCAATATATCCTTTACAAGAGATTTATTTGATTCTTTAAACATGGATAAGCAGTTAACTGTCTCTAAAATAATTAAAGAAAAGTGTACAAATATTATTTTATTTGATAGCTGATTGAAAACTAACCCTAATGACGTTAAGTTTTTTATTCAATTTGCCATGAAATTAAAGAAACAATTGTGACATTTTTAAAGACTCTCTTTGAATCCCTTAATTTAGTATAATATTATGGATATTATAATTAATGTGTTGAGTTTCAGCTCATTAGCTAATACCGATTCGAAATTTTTCCGAATTTATCAACCCGAAGATCTTAGCCCAGAAAGCTTAAAATTTGATAATTATTTGTTTTGAATATAGGTACAAACATTTTGGTACGAGAACAAAATTTCTACGACATTTCACTTTTCAATTAATGTGGACATCAGAATTCAGCCACTCATGAGTTTTACAAATAGATAAATTAAAAAATTTAATAATCGTAGAAAATTACTTTCTTTCACGTTTCAGCCATTTTTAAGCACGAATAAGCAAAAAAAATTTGAATGAAATCATACTACTCCAGCTGTTTCATTATTCAATCCTACCGGGTTATATAATTTGACCTAATATCTAATAAGGGCAGCATTGCCAGTGCATTAAATCGAATACGGCATTAGAAAGATAAGAAAAGTGTAAATTAAACTTTTCACAAGTTAAAAGGAAATAATTATGGTCTCGCATATCAATTGGATCTAGAGTGATAACCGATTGCTAGGGGGCCCCTCCATTTATCAAAACGTTTTCAAACCTGTAATTATTCATAATTTGAAGACGTTTCTTGCCTTGTTTATATGATGGAAGTAAACTTAGGTTATATGGGGGACTATTTCGTGATTCCTTTTATCACGGTAGCTTGGCGGGTACTAGTATAGGTATAGAAATGAAAAGGAGATAAAGAGTTCATAGTATTATTAATTTATTGAATTCTAACTGCAAGGCCCGCCTTCGGCGGCCCTCTTGCTTGCCAGGGGGCACGCCCTCTGGACCCCAACCCACGAACCCCCCGCTCCCACACCACTCCCACCCTCCTCCATATTTTAACCCTCCCCCTTTTTGGGTGATTTTTGGGGGAATTTTTTTAAACAAAAGTTGTCAGAAATCACATCACCTACAACGTTGCTCATAATAAAATTTGCCGTAGAGTTAATAGTTTAGGAGTTATTTGATAATTTTCATTCGTACCCCCCTCCAAACCCCCTTTTGGGGTCAAAATATCAAAACGTTATATAGCTACGAACGTAAGTTAGAAGACATCTGATGCAAATATGAAATTTCATAATAATCCCTTCAGTCGTTTTTACGTGAATCGTGAGCAACTTTTCGCAGAACCCACGGAAACATACAGACAGACAGGAATTTTGTTGAGGGTGTTTTTGTTCATAACTTTGCTTGAAACATGTGCAACCAAAATTTGGCGTGATTTGGACCAATATACAGACAAAACCTTAATTTTATATATATAGATTAAATTACGTTCTTAATGAATTTATAATAATTACAAAGAGTAGCCGTTGTTTCTAAATCATGGATGGACCAAATTTAAAGATGATCTAGATATAAATCTAAGAAGCAGCAAAAACTTTAACGAAAATATTCTAGGTATATCCTTGTAAGCCAATCCATTTCAATAATTTCTTTAAATAGAAATGAGATAATAGCAAGAAATATGAAACAGAAGTGATTTCGGGATCCTAATAAGAGGGATAGGAGAGAAATAGAAAATGTATGTGGAGACTGATCTTGAAGGAGGGAAGAAGAAGACTATTTACTAATATAACAATTTGGGAAAAAGAGCCTATTACCTAAAAGATATTTTATTTTAGATTTTTGTGGATTTACATTTATACGAGTATGTAGTGTTAATTAGATGATTATGATACGTCCATGCTCCAACATTGAATAAATATTTTTTCTAATTATTTTATAATGCATTAATTACTATCTATTGGTGGATTATTTATCTTATCTTATTATATTAAATGACCAATTTCTTGTTTATATAAATAGATAATATTTTTCTGAAAATGGCTCTAACGATTTCAATGAAATTCACGGATTAGAGGGTATTTGGGTCGACATATCGAGCTGCCAGAATCTCATTTTCGGTTAACTTTAATTTAATTGATTTTTTCTTAATTATATTATTTATTTAGAGGTGGGTGTCTCAATATAATTAATTTTTTGTAATTTCTAATTGCTTTTTAATTTTAAAAACCACTAATATTTCCGGGGAGCTAATATCGTGTACACCTACTTCCACTTCCACTTTCATTCCAAGTAGAAGACAATAGATAAAGGGGCATTATCTAATGAATTCCAAAATAATTCCACATAATTCCAAAGACGTGTACAACTAATTCCGTCGCGGTTCACCCTTCGAATATTTCATTACAAATATTAAAGTATTATATAATAAAATTAGAAAATTTAATTAATTAGAGATACTTTTATTGAAGATAGAGTGGTAGACCTAAATGCAGAAAGACAGTCCAAAGATAATAAAAACCACCAATTCCCAATTAAAGAATGTGTTAAAACGTCATTTTAATCCTCTTAAAAAATAGACCGATTTGATGGATCGTCCCTCGTTCAGGGTTTAAAAGAGTGACCGAAGGAACCTCCGTGTATATTAATGTTATTTTTAATTGTAATTACCATAAGTTCAATACTTTTGCACAGGAATGGCAGGAACGAGTGAAAACGTTGACAAAAAAATAAATTATATTTCACTTCAATTTTACTTAATTCTGACTTCAAATAAAAATCGACCTTTATACATGAATTTTAAATAAATATTAATAAATCGCTTTTAACTAAAGCTTAAAGCAAAAAATTGTCCGCCTCCCTGGTGTAATGGTCAGAATAACTGACTGGCAACCCGGAGGACTCGGGTTCGATTCCCGGCTATACCCAGACATTTTTTCTGTAAGTATAGGGTCTGGTAATAAAAACAAGTGGGAGATAAATTTAACCTAATTTATCGCGTGGAGAATTTACCACTGCTCGAAGCCCCTAAAAACTTAGTAAATTGGACTATATCTAACATTCTGAGATTTGGCTCGTGATCCCGGCTTCTTTTCCATCTACTCTGTTCTTTTCAAGATGGAGGGGCCAGCCCAAAGAGGCCTTTAGGGGATGCACCTTCTGGTGTATCTCCTTCTCACATCAATATCATTAAAAAAAAAACCGAGTAGCCTTTGGTCCGCCAAGTACCTACTTGTTTTTAAATATTTATATTCAATGGTCTTAAATCTTAAAAATATCATAAACATATTATTGCATTTCTGACAGTCAATTTTAAGGCACTTCTTTATATTTCAAAGTGTTATTCCTCTGAGTAAAGCGCAAAGAAAATTTGACTAGAATCACATCCACGAGTAGTTTTTTCAATTCGATATACTTGAAATGTAGGAATCAACAAAAATCTATTTATTATCTCTCTCTCTCTCTCAATTTACACGATTTACCCATACTACGTTTGGTAAATAAAAAAATAATTAACAGACTGACGGAATATTCATGCTGACTTCTGCGCCTATATATAATTTTTGACGGACAATATATTCGTCCGATTGACGGATAAATATTCTGAATTTTTATTTTATATACAAATTATTTTGTATTGTATGTAAATATTCCTATATTGTTAAATTAAAAATCATACCTAATCTATATATGTATATATGTCCATTAGTAACCATAATAATTAATGAAAATCGCCTAAAGATATCTAATATTCAAGACATCGGATGTTAAATTGAAATTTAAATAAATACGATATGAATTTTTTTATGTTGGGTTGGGAGTGTGGGTGAGAGAGGTTTAATCTGATACAGTTGCGGTCTGGATTAGCAGGCTTGTGTAAATATGCAATTGGTAAAAGGAAAAGCCTAGAGGGACACACATACAAACAGACAGATACCTACCCTCATACACATCTATTCAGCCCAACAGAAATATATATAGAGTGAGGGAGATGGATAAATAGATAGGGAAAGAGAGAGAGAGAGGATATAAATATGCGTGCGTTGCAAAACATTTTCTGTACAATTTAATTATCTAGAATGGGTGTCAATGAACGGAAAGAGCAATCATTATTCAAATCAATTAATCCGGAGAAAATTCAATTTACTTTAAAGCTAGATATATATAAGCGAATAAAACCATCGGTGCTTATACTAAATGACATTATTCAAAATTTTAGCCTAAATAAAGTAATTTTTAACGAGATCAGCTTGCTTGACGACTGGGTATTGAATTTATCTAAAAAATTTCACTTTTTTTTAT
The DNA here is from genome assembly GCA_024734495.1 of Forficula auricularia. NCBI lineage: Eukaryota > Metazoa > Arthropoda > Insecta > Dermaptera > Forficulidae > Forficula > Forficula auricularia. The sequence goes on from JALMQS010000070.1 coordinate 685,541, forward strand.
TCTATATTCGTGTTTCAGGATTTCTCTAACATAGGGAAAAATAATTTTTATACATATATAAGAGGTGATAGAGCAGTGTCGAAGGCACTTGATTTCGAATCTTGCCTTAGTGAGAAAAATTTTCATCTCTGTAAAAAATGCATGGCGCCTCACTAAGGCAACGGGAAACCACCCCTTTGTAAAATTTCCCCCAAGAATATTATAATAGAGAGATTACTCATCTCAATAATAATCGAAATCGAGTATGGGGTTTGAAGAAGAAGAAGTAATTTTTTCTGTTTGTGTGTCTGAATTCTGATACTTATAATAACTTAAGAATAGTTGATATTATTAGTATTTTTTAACTTGAATTAGAATACAATATGTTTATATAGAATCGGTTTCTTGGAAACGGCTAACGATTTCGATGAAAATCACAGGTTAGGTGTGGTTTTTGGGTCGAGAAATGTATCTGTCAAGGTCTCATTTTCGGATAACTTTAATTTGATTGATTTTTTTTTCTTAATTTAAAGTAATTATTCACAGGGGAGTGTGTCAATAAAAATTTATAATTAATTTTTTAATAAATAATTATTATTTTTAATATTTTTTTTTAATTTTAAAACTCACCAATAGTTCATTACAAATATTATTATATATTAATTGAATGTAATGGAAGGCAGCCCAGGGGTAGTGAGGAAAGAAAAAATTAACACATATCAAATAAGGTTTAATTTATTGAAATCCTTCCTCCTTTCCTTTTAAACCGACGTTTCGGAGGATTTTTCCCTCCTTCTTCAGGGTTTCAAAGGGTCAATGAATGAAAAGCCATTTAGCTATCTAATTAAGAAAAGGAGGAAAAAAAATTATTTTTCTATGCCTTTGTTAAAAATGAAGAAAGTTTTTGAACACTACTGTGGAGAGAAGAAGAAAACATTTTATTTGTTTCATTCATTGACCCTTTGAAACCCTGAAGAAGGAGGGAAAAATCCTCCTAAACGTCAGTTTGAAAGGAAAGGAGGAAGGATTCCAATAAAATACACCTTATTTGATATGTGTTAATTTTTTCTTTCCTCACTACCTCTGGGCTGCCTTCCATTATATTCAATTAAAATTTCTACATGTCCGTCTCTCTCTACAAAAAATTTCGTTGCAAAAAAATTATTATATATTAAAATTTGGAAATTTAATTAATTAGAGGTATTTTTTATCGATGACGGAATGGTAGAACTCAATGCTGAATTGTTTCGAAGGCATGCCCAAAGATGATGAAACCAAAAATTTAAAATAAAAGAAATTATTAGGAGGTCATTTTCATCCTCTTAAAAAATCCGACACTTCGGAGGATTGTCTCTTCTTCTTCAGAGTTTGAATCGTCTACGTAAGAACATACCTGTTTATTAATGTTATTTTTAATTGCGTTTAATTTCACAACTTTGTGCATAGCGATGCCTTGATGATGGCAGGAGTGGGTCAAAACATTGAAAAAAAATAATTTAAATCAATTCTGGTTGGAATAAAAATTCGATCTTATTAACTGAATTCAAAGTCTAAAATAATATTAATATATTGCTTTTAACTAAAGCCATGGACTAGGTAAAGAATATTCCAGGAAAGCTGTCCGCCTGTATCTATGCAACCGAAAGACGCCTCTGGATCGTTTAAGTCTACCCTACAGGCGTCCTTGTAAAATGAATATTTTTCATAATTTTTAAAATTTTACGGCCATCTCCCATGAGCTCATTTCCTATTTTTCTAATTATACAATAGAGCAGAGAATCACATCTATTTAAAAGCTTTTATTATTATATATCTTTACAGAAAGAATCAGCAATCCTTGATAAATAAGGTTACTAATAAATTAAGAATGTTGGATAAAAATATTAAAGTTAAAATTAATTATTTCAGAAAAATGTTAGATGATTGAGAAGCTGCAAATGATAAAAGATTGTGACTTTTTGTTACTTCATTGGGTCAGAAAATTGAAAGATTACTTGCCCGGAATATGTATAAAATTATTTAAAAAAAAAAAATATTTTATTTTATTATAATTATTAAAAAAAAAAATAGGTATACATTTTCTAATGTTTTTCTCGATATTTTTGATTCAAATTCTAAGTCATGTAATAATAGATAGACAGGTAAAATTAAGTCAAATTGTATTGATAGAAGTCAAGTATTTTCATAAGTACTCTAACAAATCGTCGACTTGATTATCTATGTAACATCTGAAAATAACTTGAGAATCAGAAAGAAACGTCGTAAAATACAATAAAAAATTAAATATAATTTTCCAATTTCATCATCGGTGTGGTCCAACTGAAAAAATTTTCATAAATTATCTCTATGGCTGTTAAATTAGCTTCAACAAAAAAAGTTTTCAATTATAATTGTCATATTAGGTATATTTTTTTTTATTTTTATTTTATTAATGATGTTATGTACATAGGTCAGAGTAGGCCCTTATAGTGTACATTCAAAAAAAAAGAAACTGACAAATATAGAGATTAACAATATAAAGAAAAATAAAATACAAATTAGATATAAAAATACAAAAAACAAAACAAAATATAAAATATAAAATACAAAATATATATTACAAAATATAAAATACAAACGAAAAAATACAAAATATAGAATACACAATATAAAATATAAATTAGAGGCTATATTATTAGCATGATAAAGCTTCAGTGAGTCCACGCAAAAAGCGGGCAGCAGAGGATGGTTGTCTTAGGGCAGAGGGCATTGAGTTCCACAGTCGTGGGACTGTGATCTCAAATGACCTCGATCTGAGTAGCGGTAAATTGTAATTTTCAATTACTTTTTTAGCATGAACCAAAAAAATACCGAAAATATCTTAAATGAAACATTTATTCGTAAAATTTATGTTCAGAAGAGACAATTTAATATTAAAGCAAATACCTAAGATTATATCTCATTTATGTTGGAACGATTTTACGTAGCTTTTCATATTTTTATAAATCTGAAAAAACAATAGAAGCTCAATTATGGAAGGGAAAGGTATAGAAGACGAATAATGATAGCATCTAAATAAAGACAAAGGAGGGGTTGTTAAGCGTAACGAGGGAGAGAGGGTGAAACGTCGGAGCACCAGGAGATAAGATTTACGGATGATGTAGTGGGAAATAAGAGAAAATATTTTGAAAACAAGAGCCACAGCAGCATTTACCAGAGTAAATTGATCGACGCTTGAGAGGACCCTTAGGGTGCATATGTTTATGCAACCAACTGATACAGGAATGACGTCATCTGACTATATTTAATGAGAATACAAGTGATCTAAAGAGATAGATTGTTCTCTATTTATCCAATTGCTTTAATGGTCAAGGGCTTTTTGGAGTATGAGAGTTTTGAGATAATTCACAAAAATAGAGATTATTTTGTAGGAATTTTAGAGTAAAATATTATTAGTATTTTGTAAATAAATAAACAAATCAATCTTTATTACTCGACCTGCTTAGAGGCACAAGTCGTCGGTGGCTATGTCAACAAAACATCAATACAAATTAAGTACAGAAATTAATAAAATATCAATACAAATCAATTACAAGAAATTAACAATTAACAAACAAGAAAGAAAAAATAGAAATGTATGCTCATTAACATATAACATGATCATAGATTTCCATCAAAAGACAAAACGTAATTTTAATAATTCTGCGCAAAAATCCGATACCAGGAGCAAACGGTGCATTAGCCATCCCGACATTTGCCATAAGTTGTTAAGGAATGTCACAATATAGGTAGATCCAAGATAAAAAATAATAATAATTATAATATATAGTCGATCGAAAAGTTGTATTTATATTGTAATTATTTGTTTCAATAAATAATTATAAATTAATCATGTGTGATTTAAATAAAAATTCAAACTTTAATCAAATTAATCAAAAAATAAAAGCTGCAACAGCTTCATTACTAATTATAATATAATCACATGCGCTCAAACGAATTCCCTCATAGAACTGTATATACGGATTTAAACATTTTATTCTTAATAACATTGTAGAAAAATTCTCTGAGTTACTGATCTTCGCTTTTTCAAATACGATTGTCTTGGAGATCAGGGGTAAGGTCACAAAAATATAATAATCTCAATTTTTTTTTATTTTTTAATCATCTTTAGTACATGGATTAGATAATTACTATCATTTAAATAACTAGCCCATTTTATTGATAATGATTTGAAATAAATCTAAAGATCTATACTAAGGAGTTGAGTTGTTATATTTATGTGGTATAACCTCTGATCTCAAAGACGAATTTAATGTAAAAAAAAAAACTTAAAAATCTTATATCAAAAATAAAATTTGACTTAATATTTTTTTGCAAAGAAATTTTCTCTGGAGAGAGACGGACTGGTGGAAATTTTAATTAAATGTAATGGAAGGCAGCCCAGGGGTAGTGAGGAAAGAAAAAATTAACACATATCAAATAAGATGTAATTTATTGGAATCCTTCCTCCTTTCCTTTCAAACCGTTTCAAGACGTTTCGGAGGATTCTTCACTCCTTCTTCAAGGTTTCAAGAGGTCAATGAAGGAAACAAATAAAATGTTTCATTCATTGACCCTTTGAAACCCTGAAGAGAGGAAAAATCCTCGAAACACATCGGTTTGAGAAGAGAGGATTCAAGTAAATTACACCTTATTTGATGTGTGTGCTCTTTCCTCACTACCTGGGTTACCTTCCATTACATTCAATTTGACTTTATATTTTATTTCAAAATGATTAAAAAAAATCTTGAAAAGTTTTTCTGTTTCCTATAAGTAGGTAATTTATTTTTAGAAAATAAATTGGTTCTTTTACTACAGAAATTACTTATAATTATCATAATAAGATTTCATTAAAAGATTCGATACTTAATTATAGATTTAAGCCCTCTTTAAAGAGTCGCCTTTTTTAACTCTCATAATTCTGAGTACTATTTTGTTATTCGTAATTAAGTGTACAGATTATTATTAAATGATATTTATTGAGCCAAATTCGTTGGAAAGCGGGGACAATGGTAACGACGATGACGATGAAAAGGAAGGGTCTTAAGAGATAGAGGAGAGAGAAAGGAAGCGAAAGGCATGGTTAATCTCTGCCAAAAACAAACAGGGTTGTGTGTCGGATATAAATCGCGGGACAATTATCGCCATCTCTTGACCCCCCGAGGGGACGGGGGCCCAATAAGAAACAGTCGCCGAGGACCAATAAAAAGCGGGTCTGTGCGTGACAAGACAAATCGGCGCCCTTCCGAGCTCTAAAACGCACGCCCCGCTGACTCAGCGCCCATTGGCGCCAGCAGACACGTCAGCCACCTGCATTTGATGCACCCTTCACTCTCTCAGAGGCTTTTTACAATTTTCATCTTTCCCGGTTATGACACATTAAAGAGCTAGAAAGGTAAATAGGAAAAAAAAAGGAAAATTATTTATTTTACTATCCCAATAGTTTAGCTAACATGAGAGTCAGATTAGGGAAATAAACTAATCACTAATCTATCTATACTCTTATTAAACGAGCAAAAATTGTTTTGTATATATATATATTAACATTAAATGAAAGAAAAGTTAAAACTTTTATCCGGTCACTGCCCTATTTTGGTGCAATTGGGACCAGACTCGTGTTGATAGTGAACCAAGAGTTGGAAGAAAAGATACAGGCACCAGCCGGGTATGACCCGACATCTTCCGCGTTAAGCCCGCAGATGCCTTCTCCAGCTCTTGGACTAATATGAAATTTACTACAATTCCCATTTGTCTGATTTTTTGGGAAATCGAAACAGATGAATTTTGTTCAGATATTCTATAATAAATTTTATTTAGAATGTTTATATGTTAACATTAAATGAAAGCGAGAAAGTTAAAAACTTTTATCCGGTCACTGCCCTATTTTTGGTGCACTTGGGACCGGAACTCGTTTTGATAGTGAACCAAGAGTTGAAAAAAGATACAGGACCCAGCCGGGTATGATCCGACATCTTCCCCGTTAAGCCGCAGATGCCTTCTCCATTTTAGGCGATGGATCCTGACTAGATCCTATAATCAAATTTTATATATATTCAACTCTTTAGCTCAAGCGCACTTTTCCTTCTATTTTCCTAATAGAATGGTTCTTATAAATTTACTACAATTCCCATCTGTCTGATTTTTGGGAAATCGAAACAGATGAATTTTTTGTTCAGATATTCAATAATAAATTTTATTTAGAATGTTTATATGTTAACATTAAATGAGAAAGCGAAAGTTAAAAACTTTTATCCGGTCACTGCCCTATTTTGGTGCACTTGGGACCAGACTCGTTTTGATAGTGAACCAAGAGTTGAAAAAAAGATACAGGACCCAGCCAGGTATGATCCGACATCTTCCCCGTTAAGCCCGCAGATGCCTTCTCCATTTAGGCAATGGATCCCCTGACTAGATCCTATAATCAAATTTTCTATATATCCAACTCTCTAGTTCAGTCGCGCTTTCTTCTATTTTCCTAATAGTATGGTTCTTATAAATTTACTAGAAAGCCCATCTGTCTGATTCTTTGAGGAATCGAAACAGATGAATTTTGTTCAGATATTCAATAATAAATTTTATTTAGAATGTTTATATGTTAACATGAAATGAAATCGAAAGTTAAAACTTATATATATATATATATATATATATATATATATTTGTTTGTATCTTAGTTCTATTCTGAAAACGGCTCTACCGATTTTGATGAAACAAAATCTGTTAATAACAAGAAGAAGTTTTGAGGATGAGAAAACAATCTGGCTAGGTCTGGACCTCGACAAATTTAATCTTAATAGATCTTTTATTAATTAAAGTAATTATTGATAGATGAAAATCTCAATAAAAAGTTTGTTTACATTTTTTCAATTATCTTTTATTTTTAATTGGTTTTTTAATTTTAAAACCCACAAATAGGCTATAGCAAATATTAATATAGTATATTATATTAAAATTAGGAATTTTTTGTTTGTTTTGAATTAACAGGTGTCTAAATCATGACATTACAGGTGTGTTTACAAATAAAGTGGTTGAACTGGCTTTTTACTTTATCCAATGCAAAGCATGGGTAAAGTATTGCAATCGCTCTCGGGGCAAGCGTGGCTTCAAAGGGTCCTCGGGTAAAATTGGAACCGCTGGACTAAATTAAAGTCACAAATTGTAGTATTCAATTAGGTTGAATTTTAGCACGTGACGGTTTTGCCAAAAATTACATGGGGTCTCGTCGAGAGGCCAAAAAGTGCCATTTTTTCATTCGATACATTGCGGATGTATGTATGTATGGATGGATGTATGTTATCGTTTTTGGCCCACGATTTTTTCCACACCGTTGCACCGATTGAAATGAAATTGAAAACCTAGCATTCTTTGAACAAAATGAAGCGCTGATTAGATTTTGGTACATATCGACCCACAAACATTAAAATTACTTTATTTCAGTACTTTTTTAGTTTTTTCTAAATATCTTGAAAATGACTTAACCAATTTTGATGAAATTTAATATCCTAATTAAGTACCTTGGGGACCACAAAAAAGGATAAATAGGATTTTAGTAAAATTATATTTTAAAGTGCTACTCTAGAGTAAGAGAGTACTTTTTTAATTTTTTTAATTCTTTAAAATTTATTCATTTGAACCTTTTAATATAGCTCATTTAGCCTTGCTTAAGTAAGAATGGATAGGCTTCTCTCTGTGAAATGCTAAAAATTTGGGAGGAAATTTTATAAGTAACCATAGCAACTGCGTTGTTTTCTTATCCCTTACCTTTGCAGAAGACATAGAGGAACCGACTTTAAACCAAAAATAGCGATTGATTCTCATCAAATATGAGGAATAACCATTCTATATTGGATTTTTGACGTTTCGGTTTTTATTGGTGACCATTGCTGAGGACATGATGAATCGACTTTAAACCAAAAATAGCGATTGATTCTCATCAAATACTTGAGGAATAACCATTCTATATTGGATTTTTGACGTTTCGGTTTTTATTGGTAACCATTGCTGAAGACATGGAATCGACTTTAAGCCAAAAATAGCGATTGATTCTCATCAAATACTTGAGGAATAACCATTCTATATTGGATTTTTGACGTTTCGGTTTTTATTGTTGTCATTGCTGAAGACAGAGAAATCGACTTTAATCCAAAAATAGCGATTGATTCTCATATAGTACTTGAGGAATAACCATTCTATATTGGATTTTTGACGTTTCGGTATTTATTGGTGACCATTGCTGAAGACATTAGAGGAATCGACTTTAAACCAAAAATAGCGATTGATTCTCATCAAATACTTGAGAATAACCATTCTATATTGGATTTTTGACGTTTCGGTTTATTGGTGACCATTGCTGAGGACATAGATGAATCGACTTTAAACCAAAAATAGCGATTGATTCTCATCAAATACTTGAGGAATAACCATTCTATATTGGATTTTTGACGTTTCGGTTTTATTGGTGACCATTGCTGAGGACATAGATGAATCGACTTTAAACCAAAAATAGCGATTGATTCTCATCAAATACTTGAGGAATAACCATTCTATATTGGATTTTTGACGTTTCGGTTTTTATTGGTAACCATTGCTGAAGACATAGAGGAATCGACTTTAATCCAAAAATAGCGATTGATTCTCATATAGTACTTGAGGAATAACCATTCTATATTGGATTTTTGACGTTTCGGTTTTTATTGGTCACCATTTCTGAAGACATAGAGGAATCGACTTTAAACCAAAAATAGCGATTGAGTCTCATCAAATACTTGAGAAATAACCATTCTATATTGGATTTTTGACGTTTCGGTTTTAATTGGTAACCATTGCTGAAGACATAGAGGTATCGACTTTAAACCAAAAATAGCGATTGATTCTCATCTAGTACTTGAGGAATAACCATTTTATATTGGATTTTTGAGGTTTCGGTTTATTGATAACCATTGCTGAAGACATGGAGGAATCAGCTTAAAATCAAAAATAGCCATCGATTCTCATCTAATACTTGAGGAATAACAATTCTACATTAGGTTTTTGACGTTTCGATTATTATTGGTAACCAGTGCTGAAGACGCCTGGAGAGATCGACTTAAAATCAAAAATAACGATCGATTCATATCTAATACTAGAGGAATAACCTTATTGCATTCCATTTTTGATGTTTTGACTATTAATGGCAACCTCTACTGAAAACGTGGAAAGAATAGACTTAAAATCAAAAAGACTAAAATCTTTTTTGGTAAACAACTCATGCTTGAGTTGTTTTGCCATATCTTTTTGATTTTAAGTCTATTCTTCCACGTTTTCAGTAAGAGGTTGCCATTAGTAAGCATCAAAAATGGAATGCAATAGGTATTCCTCTAGTAAATAGAATAAGAATCGATCGTTATTTTGATTTTAAGTCGATTCCTCCATGCCTTCAGCAATAGTTACCAATAATAATCGAAACGTCAAAAACCTAATGTAGAATTGTTATTCCTCAAGTGGTAGATGAATCGATGGCTTATTTTTGATTTTAAGTCGATTCCTCTCGCTTAATATTACCAATAAAAACCGAAGTAATCAAAAAATCAAACGTAGAATAGTTTATTCCTCAACTATTAAATGAGAATTATTTTTGAATTAATATCAATATGAACTACAAATTGCAAGTGAAATGTGATTAATAATAAAGGAACAAACATATTAATATTTCAAATGAATTTGGATAAGTTTTAGCAACGATCCGTTGCAGTTTATTTTATATAACTTGAAGCAAATGTATTTAATTTTGTTTTTATTACAGATCCTATACGATTATTATTTTATTATTATTTTCCTATTTATTTTTTTATAATGTTTATCAATATGCACAAAGAGAAACAAAGGAGTTGTCCTCTGCTTGATGCAAATAAACATACATATATATATATATATATATATATATATATAAACATATATATATATATATATATATATATGGACCTATATATATTATTACAGATCCTATACGATTATTATTTTATTATTATTTTCCTATTTATTTTTTTATAATGTTTATCAATATGCACAAAGAGAAACAAAGAAGTTGTCCTCTGCTTGATGCAAATAAACATACATATATATATATATATATATATATATATATATATATATATATATATATATATATATATATATCTGATGCAAATAAACATACACATATATATATATATATATATATGGACCTATATATGTGTATGTTTATTTGCATCAAGCAGAAAGTTAATCTCTTTGTTTCTCTTTGTGAATCAACAACTCTGCTACTCTCGGCAAAAACAAAAACTTTCAATTTTATCAATATGAACGAATTTGGGCAAAATTGATTTTGAGTAAACAAATATACATAATATGTGGACCATTAGAAAGCTAGAAATGCAAAAACTGGGGGCGGGGTGGGGTGGATGTGGGTGGTGCAGGGAGTGGGGTGCAGTTGTAGGGGATCCGGGGTAGAAGGCGCGGTTGGGGTGGGGGTGAAGTCGTGGGGGTGATGTGTATGGTTTGGGAGGGGGGGGGTGGGGGGGGGTCAGGAGTTACCGTGCATCGCTCGGTGGCTCCAGGTACTACAATATAAAAGTTCGAAAAGCCTAGTTTACACGAGCATAGTACTAACTATTAGTACTAACCACTCGCACTAATTCTATGTCGTGTAAACACACAATATAAGTGGTTAGTATTAGTAGAGTGGCAAGTGCGAGTGAATAGAAATGATTTCTATTTACTAATGGCAAGTAGCACATACAGGGTGGGGCATAAAGATCTCCCACATTTTGAAGTATAAAAAATAAAAAAATTTAACTAGAAAAAAAACTGAATATATTTTTGAAAAGAAAATAAATTACATTTTTTTATGTGTTTTAAACATTATCAGAAAAAAAAGGGGGGGGTCAAAAATGAAAATTCTAGCCCTTTCGACCAAACTCAACCAAATTTTGTATACATATTCTGTGGGCCCCAAAAAGGCTAGAAATGCAAAAACTAACCACCCAAAATGGGGGGAGGTTCAAAAATGAAAATTCTAGCCATTTTGACCAAACTAAACCAAATTTTGTATACATATTCTGTGGACGCCCAGAAGGCTAGAAATGCAAAAACTAACCAAATTTTGTCTACATAGTTTAGCCGAAAGGTCTAGAATTTTTATTTATACTTGAGCCCATCCCCATTTTGGGTGGTTAGTTTTTGCATTTCTAACCTTCTGGTTGTCCACAGAATATGTATAGAAAATTTAGTTGAGTTTGGTCAAAATGGCTAGAATTTTCATTTCTGACCCGCTTCTCTCACCTATTTTCGTCTGATATAATGTTTAAAACACATTTAAAAAAAAATTAAATATGTTCTTTTCAAAAATATATTCAGTTTTTTCTAGTTAAATTTTTTCATTTTTTATACTTCTTCAAAATGTGAGAGATCTTTATGCACCACTCTGTATATTGACAACACGAATTGTCATCTTGCATCTTTCACTATACACTAATTAGAGTGGTTAGAAAAGACGTGTGAACCACGTCAGCTAAGAGCTTAGTAAATGGAATAGTACTAATGGCAAGTACTAAGTCCGTGTAAACTAGGCTAAATGCTTAGCATGGCAGTATAGATCCAAGAATGAATCAAATATTTTTAATTATATATGTCAGAAGGGTTCTTCCCGAGGAGATAAAAACAAACCTTCTGGTATATAATTAAAAATAATCAATTCCATCTCGGATCTAATAGATCACAACCTCTGGCGCAGGGGTATGAATTTTTTAGGGGAGGCTCGAAGAAAAAAAAAGGATATTTAGTAGTAGTAAAAAGATATTTATCATAGCCATAAATAAACTACTTATGTATATTTAAGTTTTTTAATAATTACTAGGGCAGCTCTAGTGTACCGAAAAGTTTTCACTTTTTTATTATTTAATGTACTGGTGAGCGATTTTTATTTCAATCGAATCTGATCGATAGAATGGAATGATCTCTCTTTCTTTAGACCTAAGGTGTATTGTATGGAGGCTAAATACAAGTCCTAACCTGTTTCAGATTAATAGAGATTAAATTTCTTAATTTCTATTATTCTAGAAATGACCTTTTGCAAATTTTTATTAAAAGTAGAACTGAAAAACTTTAATAAAATGAATACATTTTTAAATATTATATAATGATAGAATAATACTTTTAAATAATAATAAAATATTTTTTGGAGGGGGGGGGGGGGGGAGAATTTTATTGAACCCGGCGCATTATTCCTTTGGCTGAATAACTCTTTCAACCCACTACTAATAAAAAAGAATTCTAATTTTAAAATTAAAATGGAGAACAATTAATATTTAATATATTTTAGATTTTTTTTAAAGAAAAGACTTAATTAGAAACATGCAGATGACATGGTCAATGGGTAGGGCAAAAAAATTCTACTAGCTTTCGTTCTCAAATGATATGCTGAATCCAGGCGAACACACAGACAGAAAAAATAAAAATTATTTTTCTGGGCATTTCATCAGTTTCAAATACAAATGTGCAAAATCTTTGAAATGTTGAGTGGATTCTTGCATAGACTGCTCACAGAATGAGGTTTAAGTGGGAGATAAATTTAACCTAATTTATCGCGCGGGAATTTATCACTGCTCGAAGCCCTTAAAAAACTTAGTAAATTGGATTGTATCTAACTTTCTGAGATTTGGCTCGTGATTCCGGCTTCTTTCCTTCTACTCTGTTCTTTTCACGATGGAGGGGCCATCCCATACAGGCCTTTAGGGGGTGCACCTTCTGGTGTATCTCCTTCTCAAATCAATATCATTAAAAAAAGGTGTTTCTAATTAAAAGACAAATAATTAACAAAAATAATAAATAACAAAGCACGTAATCTGTTTCAAAGGAAATTTTAATCCTGTTTTGCTTCTGTTTTAGATATTGTTTCTCATTGGTGTGGAACGTTCTCCAAGCATTTTGTTGCCACCCAGTCTGATGCAATTAATAAACGTGTAATTAAATCAAGAGATTTGACCCTCTCACACTATAATCATTCTCTAGCCCATCGTATTAGCTTTTTTACTTATGGAAAGTGGTGTAGGTTTTAGGTGAAACATGATGTTAGTTAATAGAGTAAAGGGTGTGTAGTTTCACAGTGAATGAAATAAAACTCAAAGAGGTTTATACAAACTCAATATATTTCGGATTATTAGTCCATCATCAGGAGTTTACAAGTTAATACTGATTGTATTGTACTATTGTATTAGCGTTTCCACTCTTTCCATTTTTTTATAGATATTAATGAAATAAAATAAAATGTTGGACTATTTGTGAAAATTTTTTTAAATATTATAATAAAATGAATCGTATTTTGAATTCAATAATAAAAGTCCGCTGTTGAAATATTTTAATTTTATTAAAGAATAGTATTTACAAATATAAATCTGAATTAATTTTTCCATATCAATCTTGCAGTTAATGATATCTCCACGACATCTATATTTAATGTCACTAACTTGAAGAGGGTGCAATATGTTTCGACCATTTTGTTAGTAATGATGTTTTTTAATATAGAGAGAAGAAAACCCTTGGATGGACTAGGGTCCAATTTCCAGATGCCCTCCTTCTCCAGAATAACCCTTTTTTAATAATAATTTTTTGTCAGATAGTTAAAATCGAGGGGGGGGGGGTGATCCGCTATTGGAAGTAGGTGTACACCTCTTTGGAAGTATTTTGAAAGTACTTGGAAATATTTGAAAGTGCTTGGGAGTATTTGGAAGTACTTGGAAATATTTGGAAGTACTTGGAAATATTTCAAAGTGCTTGGGAGTATTTGGAAGTACTTCAAAATATTTGAAAGTACTTGGAAATATTTGGAAGTTCTTGGAAATATTTGAAACTACTTGGAAATATTTGGAAGTTCTTGGAAATATTTGGAATTACTTGGAAATATTTGAAAGTACTTGGAAATATTTGGAAGTACAAGTGGAAGTAGGTGTACAGCATATTAGGCCGCGGTTCACCCCTCGGTTAAAATGAAAAGATTGGGAAAATGAACATGAGGAAAATAGAAAGTTAGGTACTTAATAATTATGTTTTTATATATTTTATAATTGTATTGTTTGTTTTATTGTTTTTACTAAGTAATAAACTATCAATGATTTTGAATTTGAGCAAAAAGAAAACTTTACGATTCAATTAATTTTGCGATTCAGGTGTTGATGAGCAAAATTTATTCGTTTGACCTTTTATTTCCGATCTAAAAGATTTTTAAAAATTATTGAAAGCTTGATCACTGAAATGAATGAAGACTATAGTTGCATATAATAGCCTGAGAGTTTTTTTTTTTTTCTTTTCTGAATATGAAGTTTAATTAAGATAATGTTAGGTAAATTTAATAAAGATGTATTCAAATGATTTAGTAATTCATAGAAAACTTAGTTAATTTATTTATGAACAATTTCTGATCCTACAATAATCATAGACACCTCAAGATGGTATAGTTCTCACAATTCAGGGTTGAAACTTCTATTACATTAAACTCTACTACCTCGACTAGTTGCGTTGTCTCACAATCTAATTATCGCTTACAAAAATTAAAAGTATTCAAGTTTTAAAGAGCTCAAGTGCTTCTAACAAAAACGAGTATTTTTATTAGTGCTGTAGATTTTTAAATTTAAAATTCATTTTAGAATTAATTCGAATTTCGAATTTTTATATAAATTCGAAGTTATAGAAAATTTTGAATTATAATGTATTTTCGAAATTCCTATTTATTACCAGCACAAGGCGTAAAATGAAGACATTAATGTTTTGTGCAAGCGCAAACTCGGTTGTACGCATGTGCATTGCAAAATTCTAATTTATAAATTCAAATTATAAATTCTAATTTCTAAAGAAAATATTATGATATTTTCGGATTTTAAATTTAATAAAATTTGAAATTTCTCTGACATCACTAGTATTTATCAACTATATTGGGGTACGAGTTGGATGGAGCGTAACAGTCCCGCTCACTGTAAATATTTAACCGGATATAATTTGGCTTCTACACTAATCTATAATAAAGTACATAAATAAAGAAAAAATATCCCACCTTATAGAATCTGACTAACTGGACGCTAAAATCTGGCTGAAGCCAAAAAAGTATAAATAGTACCTACTTTGATTAATCTGAGAACAACAAATTTCAAATCAGTAAAATAAGTAATTTTGAATTTCATTAATTATAACGTCAAATAACTTATTAATCTCTCTTTATATAATAAAATGATGTTTATTTAAATGAATGTTTTCCTTAACTTATCCCAAAGTTCTATGTATGTTTAGAGATAATTATGGAATTAAATTGAAACGTGTTGGAATCCTGTACCCTTTCTATTTATTTATTATTTCTTTTCGGCATCTTAATTTATTTGCTTTGAATAATGAATAAATGAATAAATGTGCGAATGATTGATAGCCAAATTCGATTTCATTTTAAACGAGTCAAGTGTAAACAAGAAAACTGGAAGTTTAATCAGAGTTGCCTTTGAATTCGTCCATATGATTATATGTGGGGGTGTGTGATGTGGTTTGTCATTGGCAGCCGGTCTTCATCCCCCAAACCACATCGCCTGGATATATAAAAAAAAAACTGACTTGTTTTGGCCTCGACTTGTAATGCATTGCGACGTGTTTGATCTCGATCGAGGATGGACAAAAAATAACATAGCCCCCGAGAGAAGCCAATATAAACGGAAATTGCTAAAAAAGACCCAAAAAAGAAATGCTCTTCACTTATTTGATGACGCAGGCAGCGAAAAGAACGAGACCAACTTTGAAAGGAGCCGACAAATTATCAAATAAATTGAAAGCGTCGCATTTAGAAACATAAGATGTGACGGGGCTCACTTTGACACGAGCCGACTTGCTTATCAAATGAAAACAAATTGCATCTCGCCTCCAGTTCGTTCACTTTCCTCTCTCTCTCACACCCACATTCGCTTTCTATAGCAACTGGATTATTATTCCAAATATTCCGAAAAATATACCAATCAAAGCAATAATTAACATAAAATCTATACTCCAAACAGTCCAGGGGCGTGAATAGATTCGGAAGGAGAGGGTGCAGGGTTCAGTCTCAGTTTGATAAAAAGTAATGAAGGTCGGGATAATTGCACACAGTGATTAATGATTTGCATCTCAATATTCTGTTAAATTATTATCATTTCTATCATTCTGTTAAATGTTAAATGGGGCGACTGTGGGTCAGTGGTCAGAGTGTCGGGCCGCTGTCCTGAAGTATGCTTGTTCGAGACTGAGTCTCGGCAGATATTCGCTCCTCTTGTAACGCAATGGCAAACTACCAAGAGTATAATTGCCTAGACAACATCTCCAACTAGCCGTTCGTAACCGGAGTTAAAAAGTAGGTCCCGTATATCTGTGTAAAAACAGCTAAACTCACTCAGCACAGGCTTATGTGGAGAGGTGTCGAAACGTCAGGGAACCTGATATGGCACTTAAAGAAGAAGAAGATTCTGTTAAAAAGCGTACTACCTAGCGTCTACGGATATTTTTAGCTTTCACATAGAAGTGACAAAGTGAAACTAAAGGCTGCTGCACACGAGGCTTGTTTTAATAATTCTTTGTCTGCTTGCTCCCACTCAAAAGCATCCCAGGACCAAGCCGGAAAATAAAACATGTCCTTTTTTTTTTAAATGAAGCAAGCTAGCCAGAAAGACGGCCAGCAGTGACGTCATTTAGATCCCAACAGGCCTCCAAATTGCAAACCAGAGATCCGATCGCAAAAACAGTTAGTGGAAAAAGCCTCGGGTGCAACTTTATTAAACTTTTAGATAGAAATATCAAAGTGTCAAGACCTTAAGAGATGAATCCGATACTTAAGATAATATCACAATAAATAAGAATATCGTAACTATTGAAAAGTCAAGTTCGGGTCTAAAATAAAAATTTGTTATACTTAACCTGACCTAACGAAATGGTGTCTATAGTACCTACTTTGTGTGAACATTTTCTATTTTCTATTTTTTTTTTTTTTTTTTTATGTTCAAAATGTTCTCTCTTGATAAACTTATTTCAATTTCATCTGAATAATTTCTTACTTACGTATTCAAAAAATAATTTAAAAATTTGGAGTAACGATAAAAAAATTATCAAGGGTGTTAGAAGCTTATAAGTAAAACAATTGGTTAAATGGTCAGATGCTCTCGAGGACTTCAAAATTGTCGTAGACCCGATTTGCCTTTAAATCCAGTGATATTTATTTTAATAATACATTTTCGCATAATTCATAATGGGAATTAAATGAAATAAAATATGGGAAAAAGTGAAAAAATTTTCAATACTTTCTACAAATTTTGATGATTAGGCAATTTTTATGTCAGTGAGTTTCGATTTTGGGACCTTAACTTAAAGGGACAGAATATTAATAGAAATCTTACTACCAAATTTCAGCTAATTACCTAGAACGGTTCAAGAGCTTTGGAGGATCTACATGTTCTTATAACTACTAATTAATTTTTCTCATTTATTTAGTGAATGTAAGTATATAAATAATTTAACATAAAGTCGAATAACGAATTACAACACACATTGTTGATTTCTCGAAATTATATCACCCTTAAAAATAAACTAAGTCAAAGAAAAAATTGAAGAGCATTGAAGTAAAATATTGATTTCAACTCAACTTTTTCATAATTATGTGGAAAAAAGTACTTTATTATAAATGCAAATGCATATTTTTGTCGTAGCAGGGAAGACCCTTTGAAGTAATCTTAGAGATCAATTGTTGACTAAGGGAGGGAAAGAATGCTAGTCTCCCCCTTTAAATTGGCAACCATAAGATTTGTCATTGAGTAGCCTAATTCAAAAACTTTTTATATTAAAATAGGTAAGAGCTTTTATTTTATTCTGGAATGAAAATGTTATACATATATTTTTTTTAATGCAATCGAATGCAAGAAGGGGGCTCGCACCATTATAAATTAGAGGAGATTTACAATAAATACAATCTCGAACAAAAAATATTCGAATAGCGTGAATTTGAAAAAAACTTAAGTTATGCAAATTAACTAACTAAAGAGAAATGAATTAAAGAAATTCATAAAGAAATTAGTCAAATTAAATTGATCTTAAGTTGACTAGCAAATTTGACCATGAATATTATAAATTTTCTTTTTCTGGGCTTAGTTACTTATTGTGAAACAAAGCCACTAAATCCATGTTATTGAATCTAAATGACAAGATTGAAATTATTTACATTTTTTTAAATGTTGTAAATTAAAGACAAGATTTTAATATTCAGCGCCTGATGATGCAACTTGCACACCAAAGAGCCCTATTTGAATGAATACCCTACCTCTAACCAGGCGGCGCTGAGTCTGTCCAATCAACGTCTGAGGTAAATATGCAAACACACACACTCCAATTCAATTTAATATCTTGTTGTATGATGTTTGTAAAAAGTATTTTAATAAAATTAATAAAGTGGTTGAATTTTAATAGAGTAATGTACATGGAACAGGACTTTTACTTATCTCTTTATTATTACCCATTTAAATTCAATCTAAAAATATTTACTACTAGCTGCAAGGCCCGCCTTCGACGGCCCTCTTGCTAGCCAGGGGGAACGCCCCCTGGACTCCCAACGCACGAACCCCACCCTCATACCCCACTCCCATCCACCCACCCACCTCGCACCACCCCACTACGTCTCTGGACCCTCACCTAAACCCACCACTTCCTCCCTCCCATACAATCATTCCACCCCCGCAGCCAGTTTTTTCATTTCTAGCCTTCTAGTGAACCACAGATTGTGTATACAAAATTTGGTTAAGTTGGCTCTAAGGGTAAAATTTTTTTTTTTTTTGACCCCCCCCCCCCCCCCATTTTGGTTCGTTGATTTTCTCATTTCTAGCCTTTTAGTGGCCCACAGATTATGTATACAAAATTTGGTTGAGTTTGGTCAAACAGCAAGTATTTTCATAATTTGACCCTCTCCCCCCCCTATTTGGGTGGTTTTTTGGGAAAGTTCTTTTAAAGAAAAGTTGTCAAAAATCACATCCCCTACAACTTTGCTCATAATAAAATTTGACGTAGAGTTAATAGTTTAGGAGTTATTTGATAATTTTCATTCGCGCGCACCCCCAAACCCCCTTCTGGGGTCAAAATATCAAAACGTTATAATATAGCTAAAAACATAAGTTAGAAGACATTTGATGTAAATATGAAATTTCATAATAATCCCTTTAGCCGTTTTTACGTGAATCGTGAGCAACTTTTCTGAAACGACGGAAACATACAGACAGACATACAGACAGGAATTTTGTTGAGGCTGTTTTCGTTCATAACTTTGCTTGAAACGCGTTCAACCAAAATTTGACGCGATTTGGAGCAATGTACAGACAAAACCTTATATATTGATATAGATAGGGAAACATAAAACTTAAAAGATCATTTATCACGCACTTATAATTTAACAAGAATTTGTGGTTTCACTGGGGGCTTGGGCCTCTTTAAACTCAAAATTTAAATAAAAAAACAAATGGAGTAATATTCTGAAATAATAGCAAAAGTAAAAAAATATGGTTTATTATTAGATAATTTATTTAACTTCATAAAGAGATAAGTAATTTAATTTTAAAAATAAAATAATTCATAAATTGTCGTTTTACATATCTTTCGAATTGATTTCTCCTAGTGATCGTGTTCTATTTTTATTTTTATTATTATTTTTCAGTCCTTTTGGAACCCTTAGTTCCAGGGTAGCTTATTTGGTTAAATAGAAAGCAGCTATAATCTAACTAGAATTGTAAAGGGTTGGAATTAGTGGTGTTTCACAACATAAAAATTGAAATAAAGTTTGAGTTTAATGGAAACTTTAAACTCCAAATTTCATCATCAGGAGTTTATATAAAATTTATATAAGATGGGCTAAAAAACTCGAAATATATAGCATAATGTTATTAACTAGAATTGATTATAATAAAAAAATAGCATGATGCTATTTTTTTTTCATGTTGTAAAAATACACTTTGGGTGGTCTAGTTCCACGTCCCACCACTCAAATGGTCTCGGATGAATATATTATGTTTATAATTGACTATAAATTATAATTTTTATAATTTCATTGTGGGTCAAAAATATTTTTTAACACATATGTATTTTTTACCGCACTCACACCATGCGCAGTACCTGGTCCACCATCTACAGCCAGCCAGACTGGCCATTCCTTGTACAACTATCATAGACGGTACTATTACGCATTATTTCTAGTTGGGTCAAATCCGTAGTCAAAATGTGTCACCAGCTCTTGGACTATAATAATATAATTTAAATAAATGGATTCATTTCTTGGGATTGTTGCCGATTTTCTGACCTGAACAAATTAATTTTTAAATTCAGTCCCATCCTTTGAAACAAATGTTTTATTTATATAATAGAATGTATTTTCTTTCTTTCTTTTCGCTGGTGGTAATAGAAGAAGGGAAATGAATAAAGTAGAGGCCATTTGAGCTCAATAAGAAAGACCTGGGCTGAGAGTTTGGTTTCTAAAGTGATTCTCCGTAGAATTTAGATTGCAGGAAAGCAATAAGCTGGTCGTCGGCCAAAAGGCGTAAGTGTCAAGAAACATTGAAGACAATCCCTTTGGCAAGTAAACTGGCTTGGGATTCTCACTGGCGAATAATCCCAGAAAAGGAGGTGGAACGAGATGTGCAATCGAACCTGACTGAAGGGGATTAGCCGAGCCGAGGAGGTTCACTAAAGCCGACCGATGCTGCATTTACAATGGTAATGAAAGGCTGCTTGCTGGCTTATGGAATCAAGCGATCATCAGGCTGATCAACGGACAGAAAACATCCACCCACTAGCCAGCCCTCCTAGTTTATTGCTTTCTCAGTTAAATACACAACTCATTTAACCAATAATTATTAATATATGCAATTGCAATGGATATGTTTTTGAATTTATAATTATGTAACGGCTGATAATAGATTTGTTAACAATTTCATTAGTGAATAATAAAATACAACTGGCCTATATAAATACATGTATTTCTTTCTTTAAATAATGGTCTAATGCAAAATGTTTAATTTGTAGAATTACATCTATTGTTAAAAGTAGCTGGGAAAATATATATGGGAAAGTCAAAACAATGGTACCTACTCTTGCTTTACAATAATTACACAGCTCAAAAAAAAAATTATTGCCCTGGATATCTCTGCGGATTTCTATAATTTCATGTAAACAGTTTACGAATATATTCATGAAAGTACTGAATTGGTTCTGGTTTTTGATTTTGGTGTACATATAATATTTAAAATAAGCTAATAAAATAAAAGGTGTTTTTCTAAAGTGTAACATTGTTTTTGCTAATTTTTCTCTCTTTTTACATTTATATAAATTAATGAAACATTAAAACAAAACAATTAATAATATTTATAAATAAAAAGTTGATATTATAGAATTTATATGCTTTTTCTTTTTCATATTTACTTCTTTTTAAAGTGTAATATGAAAATGAAGATTAAAAAATAACTAGAGCCAATATTCCAAAATCATTCATAGTTTCATAAATTGTTAGCATAAAATTAGTCGAAATTATTTTTATATCAAGGACAACAAAACCACTGTTGACCAGTGTTTTCATTTGCAGAGACACGAGCTATGTGAGAATCAACAATCTTTTAGAAGCTATAGAAATCTCAAATTTATATCTACATATTTTCATCATTACCAACTAAACTAACTAAAATCCTAAAGACTGGTTTGACACAAACACCCGACGCCCACTGAACTCTATCCAATGCTAACTCTTTCACTTCTCTAAAAGTTTCACATTCCATATCTTTCATTATCTGGGGAAAATACTCCGATCTAGGTTTTTCTCACTACTTTTCTTTCCCACTTCGCTCTCTAAAATATCATTTAGCATTCCTCCATTTCATAAGGTGTGTTCTATCATTTGGGCTCTTTTCTTCTTCAGAACCCACCACAGTATTCATTTCCCTTTAATTTTTTCCAAAACCTCGTTTTAAATTCTATCCTCTATTTAATCTTTAACATAACAATCTCTTCCTCTCGAGACCTCCAATCGCCAAGGTTTCACATTCAAAAATGGTGATTTGACGATGATCCATAGAAATGACTTCATCACCATTTTATTTTCTAAACTGATTCAGGAGGAGCATAATAATTTTTATTTTGGTTTAAACACAATTTTACTTGAACGATTCTTTTTGGCTTCTTCCATCCCACGTTTTTTTTTTTTTTTTTTTTTTTTTTTTATGGTCCCTCCATCGGGAAATCAACAGAGTAGAAGGAAAGAAGCCGGGATCATGAGCCAAATCTCAGAAAGTTAGATACAATCCAATTTACTAAGTTTTTAGGGGCTTCGAGCAGTGGTAAATTCTCCGCGCGATAAATTTGGTTAAATTTATCTCCCACTTAATTTTTTTTCCAAACCCTATACATACAGAAAAAATGTCTGGGTATAGCCGGGAATCGAACCCGAGACCTCCGGGTTGCCAGCCAGACATGCTGACCATTACACCGGGAGGCCGACCACGTGATTTTACTTTCCAGATAACGGAATTTTTTAACTTCTTCCCCTATTTATTTTAAGTAGGATAATTTGTCTTGTTGTTTCTTCTTCTAATTGTTCATTAATAACTAAGCTAGCTGTTTGAACACAGGAGGCAAATTCACTTCGGTGCAATTTTTTCTTTTTCAAAAATAAAACGCGACTTTTTTAGTGTCTGTCAGCCTATATGTCTGTCTGTCCGTATGTCGAAGCATTCTAGTTCATATAATATGAGGTGTGAGGTATCCCTGTAAAGATCTACTTTGAATATAACTTGGCAAAAAAAATTATATTTAATTTACTTTAAAATGACTGTGTCAGAGGGCCTCATATTTTTTTTATTTTATTCAATATACGGGAATTATCCCAGTTACAATTTACACTTTTTTTACAATAAATAATATATACAATAAATATTGACCATTTTCGTGTGCTTTTAGTACCTGTCGACGTTCAGAAATAAATGAATGAATGGAATCACCTGGTAGAAAGATGTGAAATTATTTTAAAAAAATTTCTTGAATTGGCTATATATGTTAATATGAAAGATTTATGCCCCTTCTATAAGACTTGGATCTCTTTTAGTCTACTTTAATGTGAAACCGAAGCCAGAAATTTAATTAGAAGATTTTTAATTGATTTTATTATATTTTCAATAATCTATTTATTAGAATTATTTTTGTTTTATTTTAAAACTTTTTAAAAAATAACTGTCGTATTGGCCCAATTAGCAGAGTTTTAAAAATGTATTTACTCGCTTTATAAGACAATTTCGAAATTTTAAAACAATTTAGAGTTCTAATTAGTGAGGGAAAGTTCTTCCTCTTAGAAGTACAGGGGCGTAACCACGGGGGAGGGGGGGGGGGGCCGGGCCCCCCCCCCCCCGGCCAGGACTAATGGCATGAGTGACGGCAAGGACATAACATTTCTTATTAAAAACGACTGCTTTTTAAATATATTTTATATGTTTAATCAAGAATTATGTTGTTTTTTTAATTTCTTGAATTACCTATTTATTTTAATAAAAAAAAATCCCACTAAATATTATGCTTTGTGGGTTGACCCCCCATGAAAATTTTCTGGCTACGCCACTGTGTAGGTATAATCAGGGATCGGAATCTTCAAATCTAAAAACGTAAAGTACTTTTATTTATTATTTGAAATTAAACAGAAAAACACTTCAATCAAGATTAGATTCATTTGACTTATAATCCAAATTTGGTTTGCAGCTGAGCAAACATCTTTGATATATTTTTTTAATTAATATCTAATACCCAATTTGGTCCTTATTCTTTTGAACACGCAGCTCTTCGCCTTATATGGAAAATCAATTCCCTTGTAATTGTGGCGCAATGAAAGAAAAGAGTATGCTTTGATTTCAATTAGTGAATTGGATGGGATAAAACAAGAAAAGAAAGAAAGGGAGAAAGAAATAAAAAAAAAGAAATATCAGCAATTAAACTGATTTTTCTAAAAGCCTTGTCAACAGGGCTTTAATGCTCAGGAATTTATTGGCGTTTCGCCCTACTGCAAGATGCGTTTCGAATGGTAAAAAAAGTAAAGAAAGACTAATAAATTTCATTTAATTATTTTAAATTCTGTAGTTATATTTAACATTATTTTTTAAAATCAATACCAAGTAGAAAATCATCGTACAGGGTGCTGGACAGTTGTTCCCTTATTTATTCATATTATAATATTTTGTGGTTAAAATTTTGGAGATCTTGGGGAACACTTTTAGTTCCAAGTAAAAATCGAATGAACACTAAAGTAATTTTAGTATTTTATTGTTTTAAAATTTACAATTTGGCAATTTTTTGTCAATGAGTGGTTTGAGTTAGAAAACTAGAACTTTACAGAAAGTTTACCTTATTATTAAAAATTTTTGTACCTAATTTCAACTCATTAGCTACAACCGAGGGGTTAACCGCGACCTAAAATCGTGTACACCTACTTCCACTTCCACTTTCATTTCCAAGTAGAAGACAATAGATGACAATAGATTATCTAATGAATTCCAAAGTAATTCCAAATAATTCCAAAGACGGTGTACACCTAATTCCAATAGCGGTTCACTCCTCGGCTACAACCATTCGAGAGTTCGACTTATATCTGATTTTCTGTCTGATTTTTTGTACATGTTCTAAAACAAGAATGCTTTAATATAATCAGTTCTTTGTTTTGGAAATATGTACAAACATTTCGGACCCTGAACGAACTTTCTACAACCTCTGTTATCGCGGTTATCAGAATTCTCAGTGGAGAGATAGGAAAAAGAAAAATTGAAAATTTGTGTGTGAATCTATCCCCCGGTGAGCTTCCCTCGGCTAACCTGCCGTATTATAAATTTTCTAGCATATTAACCTTTAAATTTTTCAGACTTAATTTGCAAATTATGAGATATTTTAATATAATATAGGATTTTGTATCCAAAGTGGTGGTGAAACTTGTCTGTCTAAAAAAACATGAGATTTTGTATAACGTTGGATTATGATGAACGACATGCACCAGGCAGAGCAGATAGTCCAATCTTTTTTTTTTTATTTATTTAATGTCACCGGGAACAAAGCCCATTTAGACAGCACACAAGTAGAGTGTTAGTAGGGTTAGTGAGGGAGCCGAGTTTTCACCCGATAGAAATTTTATTTGCCAGCCAGGATCGAACCCCGGACCTCCACTCCAACATCGTCATAATCGATCGATGCTGAAGCGAGGCCAGTGCGTTAGCTTACTGAGCTACCCGACTCCCCAGACCAATCTTTAGAGTTAGAAAAATCAACCGGTGTTGGTACCACACGATTTTCACATTAGTTTGTTTCTCTCTTATTTGAAATACCATACCAATTTTCTTCTTTCAAACTACTTCAATTTGAGTTTCTTGAATTTTAGCCAAAATCTCGAGGTACTCATTATGGTCTCAAGATAGCTCAAGTTTCAAATCTCAAAGCTCTGCACTATTTGCCGTATACATACGAGAAACGTACGATTAAAATATTTATTTTGCGACACTCCTAATTTACACTAGCTTACTTTATTTCACCGGATTAAAATTTATACACGACTAACAACTTTTGATACGAACACTGATTAGAACTGTTTTTGAAAAAATCTCAATTGGTATTCCATTTTCAATCAAAAGCTTGTTGTACTCTTTCTAGCCTATATCGAGCTTAAGTTTCCAATTTCGTAGCTCAGAGACTTACAGTTTCGAAACACAGGGGGGTACATACGTACACACGAACCAATGGATTTTTGGCCACCTTTTGGCCTCTGGGGACCACAATATCTGGTTTTTTGTTCTAAGTCCTGTTTAAAAATATTAAGAGCATCGATTCTTTTCACCTAGAATTGACAAATTGAAATTAACTTTTTTCATCTCTGAAATTGAAGCTCTCAAAGTGTCAAGACACATTATATTTATTTAAATATAAATAAATGTGTAAGTAAAAATTATATCAATGTAAGATAACTCGTGCTCATAAAAATATAAATATAAATGCAAATATCAATTAAATTCGACAATTTTGTTTGTATGATATATTCACATTTGCACATGTGTTTAGTTTACTGGCTTTAAAATATATAGAAGAAAAAGACTAACCCTTATTGATTTGTTTTTATGGGATAGATAATTAATATATCGACATTTGCCTCGCCCTATCTGTTGTATATATAAAATAAAAGTATAGGTATATCATGGGACTCATCAGAGTGAAGCGGAAGCGATATTATTCAAAATGTCTTGGGAGAGAGAGAAACAGGAAGTTGTACACTCGGAAGAAAAAACGTGCTAACCAGTTTATTTTCTGATTTTCCGACTATTTTAAAAATATTTATTTTATTTTTACACGTGAAAATCTTAAGGAATATAATAATTAAATAGGTATTGTTTGAGAAGTTTTTCATTTATTGAAATTAATTATTATTATTATTATAGATTAGACTATTATTATAGAGATATTAAACATAATAAATTAGATGTTAAATCTATTTAAAAAAAATGTTTTATAAAGAATTAAAATATTATATTATGACATTACTTAAATTGGAGAAAGTTTTTACTTACTCTATTTCGTAGTTGCCGTGGATTATGTATATCCATCGCTCTATTAATTAATATTATAAAAAGGAATGAACATTGAACTTGCCGTGACAAGCACTTGCTTGAAACTAAATCAAAATTAGAAAAATTGTCCAATTTTATTTATCTTTATCTTGTTCTGAGAAAAAAAAGAATTGAAGGAAAGAAAATAATGTGAAAAAATTGAAATTGGGTCCTAGCTAGAAGGTGCTGTGAATGTGAAAATTTATTTCGCGGATAAAGTGATAAACACAATAATTATATTATTATCCTTAGGGGGCACCCTTTAATTACGTGAGGGGGTCGAGCCGAATCTCACGTGTGGGAGAGAGGGGGGTCTTGGTATTATCTTCTTAAAAACCGACGTTTCGGAAGATCTTCTCTCCTTCTTCAAAAATCACTTTAAAATAAATTTAATTTATTCGGAATTTTATTTTTCCATTATTCTTGGCCTGCCTTCTATCAATTCTCCAATGTTATAACATAATATAAATATAAGTACATATGTAGGTATTTTAAGACAATATTAATCCATAATTTTTATGTTGAAGTGCAAATTCATTTATTATGTCCTCTAAATCTAAAGTTTTGGCAAATTATTTTTCAATTCATATTGTTGAATTATTGTTCTAGGTAGGAGAATTAATTCTGATTTGGGTGATTCTAAATGAATATCATAATTTTCGGCAAATTTTTGAAAAATCTCAGGTGAGATTAGGGGGACGGGAGGGATTCGAGCCAAATCTTACGACATCTCTCCATGGAGGGAGGGGGTCGAAAAATTGCCAAAATTGCCTCACGTAATTAAGGGACGCCCCCCTAATTTAATATTATTGCATTTAAAAATATTTATGATCGTTCAAATATAATATAGTATAATTTATATATCGTAAATATTGTCATCCGGGGGTCAGCCATGAAATTTAAGCACTTTTCTAAAGGCTTACATCTTGAAATAAGCCCAATAAGTGCGAGCCAGGCCCACATACCAAAGGTTTCGTACTAATTATTATTGGTCGGAAAAAATTTCAAATTTATATCCTTATTTTACGAGGTATAATGCTCTGACAGATAGGCAATGTACCGACACTAATAGAATCCCGTTTTCCTTTTTAGCCTAATTAATGGAGTCTAAATCTCAATTTTGAAAAAATATCAACTCGCTGGGGTAAACTGAGCCTCTCTCCTAAACGTTCTTCTAATGAATTAAATTTAAATAATTCTGATAATATTTACAGCATTTATTTTTTACTATATTAAATATCTAAATTTTGTAATTTATAGAGTTTTTTTAGTCACATATAATAAATAAATACAATAATTTTTATCGATTATTATTATTTATTAAATGTGACTAACTCTTTTAATTACAAAATTTAAATTCTACATACCTAGTCACTTAAGTTTTGGAAGAATTAAATATCTTTGAAGTAGTTTTTGGAGACCGACTGATACAGTGAATTGAGTGGATATTGATGAGGCAGTTCTTCAATGACCTTTCAAAACCCTGAAGAAGGAGGGAATAAGCCTCCAAAACGTCGGTTTATGAATAAAAATATAGTTTAAATTATCACTTTTTTGAATCTTGGACTTAGTATCCACTCAATTAAATATCGATTCGAATTTTTATTTTTATTTTTTATTTGGTACTTTCGATTGTGGGGGGGGGGGGGGGAGGGCGATATTATATGGCGCGCCTTATTAAGTGTTGGCTTTTAAAACTCTATTAAACAAGTTATTTCTTATTTTTATATGACTTCTATAAAAGTGTATTGAAGGGTGTCGTATACCTTGTGTGCGAGTTGGATGATTTTTACATAAAAATTTTTAATATTATATTATTTATTTAAAATAAATATTTATTTTATCTTTCTTGGATAGCAATTTAAAAAATTTCTCTCACTAGCTAACCAAAGTGATTCTTTCATGTTCATTTATTAGCCCACCAAAATTCACATATGCTTATAGGTTACTATCTGTTCTTAATTATTTTAATTAAATCAATTCATATAACTTCCCAATTCTTCTTAACAATCGTGTATTATTAAAAGAAAAAGGAAAAATTTATTATTGTTAAAACATGTTTCGGGCCTAGTTAACAATAATAAATTTTTCAAAAATTAATAAGTTTTTTCTTTCTCTTTTAATAATACAAGATTGTTAAGAAGAATGGGGAAGTTATATTAATAATTTGAACAATAGAGAATATTTTGAGTGTAAAACAATTAATATAACATTTTTCCTTATTTAAAAAAAATTGAGCTTATATTTGAACCGTTTATTTTGAAAGTGCCTTGTCCAATTTCGAAAAAAAATGAGTTAATGTCAGTTTTAGTTAGACATGGATGTCTTATTTTCATATTTATAATATCTCAGTCAATAGAGTACAATATCCTCATGAATTCGTCAAAATAAAAGTATCGAAATATACATAGATATATGTATTTAGAAAAATATAAATACAAATATCTCGACAATGGACTTAGGCCACTTTCAAAATAAACGGCTCATTTATTTTAATTTTTTTAATCAAATTTAGGGAACGCGGTGTTGGTTTATAGTGAAACATTGTTAAAATTAAATTAGGTTGGAGTTGGTGGTGTTTCACAAGGAGAAAAATTAAAATACAAAGATTTTTTTAGTTTACTCTATATATTTCGAGCTCTTAACTCATCGTCAGGAGAACATTGACTGAAGATAACATAAAATAATGAACAGAATTTATTTTAATATGATGGACAGTTATTTATGACATAGTGTGAATATAAAAGAATTATCAGGGGATGGGATGACCTTAGAAAGAGACAGATGGAGCGGACAGAGGGCTAAACTGGGAATAAAGAAAAGATATTTATACTTGGAAGTTGCCGAAAATTATGTATGTACCATAAAAGGGGCAATAAACTATGGAATGTGATGAGGATGCAAAGTGAAAATTTCCATCTCTTATTTTCTATTTAAAAATAAAAAATAAAAATAAAAACCCCCCACCATCCTCATCACATTCCAATTCAATTTAAATATCATTGATTAAAATGTCAATTATTGGTGAAGTTTTGATGTTTGATTGTTCAAGATGTTTTGATTAAGGTGTATGGCCTTTTTAATTTCAGCTGACACAAACAAATCCAATTTGCTGCTTTTTGAAATGAAATGTTGGTCGATGAATCATTTATTTTAGTGAATGTTATCGTTAACTTTACTTGGCTATGGTATGGAGATTTATAATTTTTCTTTGCTAGTCCAATTCCTTTCGTGTCAAGCAAGAAAATTCAATTTTCGGCATGGATATTGTAGCATAGAATAAGATAATACAAATTTGTATTTAAAATAAAATAAAAATACATATAATTTCTCAAAATCTCTTTCCTATGTCAGTCCTGTTCTTGCCACTCTCAATTATGAAAGCAACTAATATAATTTTATTTTTTGCTGATAGGAGGGGCTCAAGATGATGGCTTCAAATAAAAAGGCCATCTCACGGTGAGATTGGTAGCCGTTTCAAGAGGGTGGGTCCGAACACAACAAACAGCCGATGGCGTTTGGAGAGGAAAGAAAAGAAGATCTGTGCAATCGCAAGGCGAGGCCGACGTGCCTAATGTACCGGATACTTTTCTCCTCCCGGGAGCATCAACTGCCAAATGGACCGCACCGGAATTCATAAAAAGACAAGCCGAAGTAAAAAAACGAGAGAAGAAACCAGGCTGAGGACAATTGCCCTCTCCCACTGACAACAAACGACCTTTGCGTTCACATCTTGAAATCTAGTGGAAGATCGAGAAAGAAAATTAAATTCAAAGAAATTTTAAAAGTGGAAACTATTCTATTTTTTGTGAAAATTACATATAGGTATGCATACCCTTGAAAATAATTCCAATGAAATTAACAAAAGTAAGAATTTTTTCAAGATATTTAATAGAATTTATTAAATTAAATTAAATTAATTTTCTTAAAGCAGTTTTTTTTATATTTGGTTTAGAACAAAGCAAATGGTACATACAATTCTAAATAATAAATTTGTCAAGGCGTTGGTGTTTGAATTGTTTATTATAATTGAAGGGAAAAAAATCAAACACAACCAGCCTTTCTACCCTAAAGTACCAATCACGCGTCACGCTGAGAATAATCCAATCTATAGACTCTGTGTTTGCTATAACGCTCTTTCCTCAAGAATTAGTGTAATAGATTTGGCTTCTCATCCTAATAGAGTGACTAAAGCAATTAAAGAAAATACGCTATCTTATGATTAAGCTTTAAAGTTCAAAGTTCATTTGTTTTATCATTTTTATTTTTACCCCTTCAAATTTAATACAACTAATTTCTCACTTTATATAATACTTCTCAATTATTGGAAACAACAGAAATGAAGACATTGCGAAGAATAATGAACGTGACCAGGCTCGATAGAATGAAGAGTGAAGATATTAGAGAAAAATGTGGAATACAGAAGGTGGGAGAATGGATCAAGAGAAGAAGAACAGAATGGTACGCGCATGTGGGAAGAATGACAGAAGACCGACTAGTAAAGAAAGTGATGACCAACAAGCCGGTTGGAATAAGAAGTAGAGGTCGTCCCAAGAAAAGATGGCATGACGATCTGGAAGAAACAAACCTATAGGTTTAAAAACAAGAAGAAGAAGAAGAAGAAGAAGAAGAATATAATACTTTCATTCGATCCTTTGTTCCCAAGACACATGTCCTGACAGGCCATTCACCCTACCGACCCTACCCTTTGTGCAAGCCTCATAAACAACCAAATTCACCTTTTGACAACAACCATTTACCCAAAATTCCATCCCATATACAAATATTATTTTAGAACATTCCGATTTAAATATTTTATTTCTGAACATTCAATATTAAATTGATTCAATTTCAATTCATCTTACTTTTAATTTTAATTCTAATTCGTAATCTCATTTTTTCATTTTCTAAAATACATAATATATATATTTTTTAATAAACTTCATTTTATTAATATTATATAATCTACTATTGCACGGTTTCTAAACATTAATTATTCAATAATAATTCTATAATAAACTCAACCAATATATTATTTTAAATCTTATATATTACATTAACTTTTTTCACTCGTACTCCCATTTCATTTTTTTTTCCATTTTTAAATATATACGTATATATATATTTTTAAATAAACCTCTTTTTATTAATATCATTTTCTTATTATTGCACGGTCCTTAAATATTAATTGATCTATAATAATTATATAATAATCTCTATACATAATAATCTTATAATTTAAAATATATCTATTATAAAATCTAGTATTTAAATTAATAACAAATAATTCTTCTCCCCACTAACAACAACAACTAGTTTTAATTAATTTAAGACTCAATCTAGCAATTTATTAAATAGCTCATAATTTTCCCCCTACTAACAATAAATCCAAGTGGTAGATTTAAACCTTTTCAAATCGTCAGGTGGAAAACCACTGTCCAATTTCTAAGAGCTCACTGATATTGAATATATTCAAAAATATATCCAAGTTCGGAGTTTTAATTGGTTTTCCGGCTCTCTTATCTTTACTTTTCTTGTCACCCTTTTCATTTCCACCTCAAATTCTCCTTACTAATGACATCAATTAAAATCAATTTCTGCAACATTCGCGGTCTATCTCGCAATTCGAATTTACACGACGTACTTCAACATCTCGAACATGAAAAACCTGCCCTTTTATGCCTATCCGAAACTATAATTGACGCGAATAAATCTAACGGTCGTGACTACCAATTCGAAAACTATACACTTCATTCAAAATTTCGAAAAAAAGGAGGGGTCTGCTGTTATATTAGAAAGGACATCCCTAGTAGGCGTTTAACTAATCTAGAATCCAATGAATTCGATGCCATATGGATCAAAATCACGTTAGGCCATTCAACTAAATTCTTCTGCATAATATATTTGCCCCCCAAAGACCCCAGATACAAACAATTTTTTGACTACCTCCTTGAGTGCCATTGCAATATCCTGAAAGAATTTCCATCTTCTGAAATATCTTTCCTAGGTGACTTTAACGTCCACAACAAAAATTGGCTAAAATTTTCTAGCCATAATTCCCCCGCAGGCTCCGACGCTGAAATCTTCTCAACGGCGTGTGGCCTCACACAAATTATTAACGGCCCCACAAGAATCCCAGACAAAGCCAATGAAAAATCCAATCTTCTCGATCTTATCATCACTTCCCACCCTTCGTCCTATGAAGCAAAAATTTCGGCCCCTTTAGGTAAATCTGACCACAATCTGATAAAAATTAAAACCTCCGCCAATTTACCAAAACCCCCGTCACCCCACTCCAACCCCAGAAAAATATGGCTAGTCGATAACGATAACATTAATTGGAATGACATGCGTAACTTTTTTGCCGCTTACCAGTGGAATGAACTCTGCATCAGAGATAAAAACGCTTCAGAATTCGCAGATGCCCTTAACGAGGCAATTCAAATAGGCTTAGAAACCTATATCCCCTCAAAATTGATTAAAGGGAACAAGGATTCTAAGCCTTGGTTTGGTAGACAATGCGCGGATTCCGTCCGTGAAAAAAACAAATCTTTTCAGAAATGGCAACTTTCACAGCTATAATGTGACCGAGTTGCATTTACCAAGTCGCGAAGCTCATGCAAAAAAATCATCTCTGAGGCAAAGAAATCATTCGACCAGAGGATAGCTGAACGTCTCGCATCTTGCCCCAATGGAAAACGGGCCTTTTTCTCGTTACACAAGGCAATAAATAGAAATTTCGCGTCCCCCTCACTTCCGCCCCTCTTTCACCCAAATGGTTCAGTAGCCACGACCCCCGCTGAAAAAGCCGAATCACTAGCATCCTATTTCGCAACTAACTCCACTTTAGATGACAAAGGGCTTAACCCGCCCACTTATACCCCCCAAACCAACCTCATGGGCAAAATAATTTTCAGGCCCCAAATAATCATAAAAGCCATTAATAAATTAAATTCCAAATCCGCCGCTGGCCCGGATAACATCCCACCAATTCTCATTAAAAAATGCGCCCCTGAACTTGCCCCTATCTTATCCAAGCTATTCCAACTCTCTTACGAGTCGGGCATATTCCCCAAAAGCTGGAAAATAGCCAGAGTCACACCTATTCCTAAAAAAGGAGACACATCACAAATCTCTAATTACAGGCCTATCTCGATCACCTCTGTTCTTTCCAAATTAATGGAATTAGTCATAAACCAACACGTCCTTCATCACTTAGAAAACAATAAATTAATTCACGATAGGCAATATGGATTCAGACAAAATCGTTCCACAGGCGACATCTTAACCTATGTCACCCACACCTTGAACAATACTCTAGAGGCCGGAAAAGAAACCCTCGCTGTAGCCCTTGATATCTCCAAAGCTTTTGACCAGGTTTGGCACAAAAATCTTCTTGCCAAACTGCCAGCCTTTGGATTCACACCAACACTTCGCAAATGGATAGAAAGCTTTCTGACAAACCGAAGTATAAAAGTTGTGGTGGATGGAACGTCATCTGAATCGTTCTCCACAAACTCTGGTGTTCCCCAAGGCTCTGTAATCTCCTCCACACTCTTCCTTATTTATATAAACGACCTTATTGATCAAACGGCAAACCCCACTCATTGTTACGCCGACGATAGCACTCTACACGGCAAACCCTCTCTCCCGAATAATCGAATCAATATTGCCTCCTCAATTACTCTCGACCTAGACAAACTGAATAAATGGGGATCTCAAAATTTAGTTAACTTTAATTCAAATAAGACTCAATGTTGTCTAATTTCTAGGCGCGAAAATAGAGATTTCCCTGATATTCACTTCGATTCGAATACCCTAAAAATGTGTGACAGCCTATCCATGTTAGGCGTCTCTGTCGCATCTGACCTGTCTTGGAATGAACACATCTCCTCTGTGGCGAAATCTGCAGCAAGGAAGATTGGCTTCTTATTCAGGTCCAAGCGATTTTACAAACCCCCACAACTTCTCACCATCTACAAGGCCCAAATTCGCCCCTGTCTCGAATACGGCTCTCATCTGTGGAGAGGAGCCTCAAAATATTCTCTTGCTACCCTTGATGCAATTCAGAAACGAGCCGTCAGGCTAATTGACGATTCTACCCTCACCGACTCCCTCGACTCGCTGGCTCATCGAAGAGATGTCTCTGCCCTTTCCCTTTTCTATAGATACTATCACGGCAGGTGCTCTGATGAGATAAAATCAATAATTCCCCCCAAAGCATGCTTTGCACGCAGCACACGTTTTGCCGACTCCCAATACTCTTTCGCGGTCAAATTGGAAAAGTGCCGGACCACTTCATTCGCGAATACATATATCCCCATGACTTCAAGGAACTGGAACTCTCTCCCAGCCTCTATCTTTCCCAGCACCTATGATCTTCAAACCTTCAAAACCAGGGTGCATTTTTTTTTTTTTTTTTAACGTGGGGAAATGCTTTTACGCACGCACATGGCGAAAGGGACTAACCTCCACTAGGAAGGACTACCCAGTAAAACTTCCACTCATTCATCCTTCTCCCCCCCCGGAATCCGCCGATTAGCATTGCCTCGGGGAGGGCGGTGTCTTTATATTAAGTCATATTCTTTACTTCTTTCTCTTTTATCCTCATTATGCTGCTCAGCATGTCTGCCACAATTGTCCACTCTTGACTTGACTTCATCAAGAGGTCGGCTACATTGTTTTTTGTTATATGCGTTGCACTTTTCATGTCAGCCGCCATTCTAACCTGGGTCCATCTCTCACATTGGAATATAGTATGTTCAGGAGAATCCTCTTCTTCACAGTACCAGCATTTACTTGTCGGTCTTATCTTCATCCTGTTTAGGTATGTTCCGAATACTCCATGGCCAGTGATCGCCTGTGTCATATGGAAGTTTACATTTCCCCATTTTCTATTGGTCCATATATTGATATTTTGGACGAATACCTTGGCCCAGCCATTGTAATTTTGCCATTGTTCTTCCCAGGCTAACATCATAAGTTTTTTAGCCTCATCCCTATACAGTTTTCCTCGTTGGTAAATGGCTACTCTTTCTTCAACTTTTAGTTCAGGGTGCATAGACACCTATGTCTACACCCTCTCACTTAATCAACTTTCCCTTCTCTTCGGTAATGCAAGGGTCTTTCGAGATCCATAGGGGCCACATCTTTACTGGTGCTCCCCTTCTTGCATTCGATTGCATTAAAAAAAAAAAAAAAAATTTTACAGAATTTATCTTCACTTAACATATTACCTATTGTATCTCTCTGTCTTTCTACATTATGTGTATAATATTATGTTTAAATGTAACCAATTTGTAAAGGCCTCTTGCCGTCGAAATTAAAATAAAATAAAATTAAAAAAAAATAAATAAATAAAAACTTTTTCCAAGACTTGGTAGTAGTCTCCCTACAAATTTCGATGATTTGGCAAATTTTTTAGGTAGAAAGCTGAAATAGGGTAGAATAGCGCAACTTATTATTACTCGGTACGCCAGGGAGGTAGGCGAAGCACTGGCCCTAGTAGTGAGAATTTACACAAAAATAAAAAATACGTTTTGGTAATGAAGTGGTCCAGTACTTTTCGAATTTAACCGTGAAAGGGTGTTGGAAATCGGCAAAAAGCGTGCTACGCACAAAAAGTACGCCTTGGCGGGAATTACCGACTTTACCTCTTCAGAGCAGATTCAGATAGTATCTCTAACATAAGGAAATCACCTCTTCGATGAGAGTTGGATCGTCTATTAGAGGCCGTCCATAAATTACGTCGCACATTAAGGGATAGGTGGACATCTCAGATTTGTGACAAAATGTGACAGGAGGGCCCGGGGATCTTAAAAATTGTGGTGTCACAAAAGTCAAACTAAAAATTTTAAAAATTAAACTTAAAATTTTTTAAAAAATAAACTTAAAATATATTAAATCCCTTTACCGTAGTTGAGTTAAATTTATAAAGAAAATTCTACAATAATTGTAGAATTATTATTAAACTATAGGGTTGAAGGAGACAATAAAAGAGTGTGTCTTCTGCTGGAATTATAAATTTTATTTATTTATAACGATAAATAAAATTTATAATTCCAGCAGAAGACACACTCTTTTATTGTCTCCTTCAATATATAAATATTCTGCTACCCTCGGCACAAAAACTTTCAATTTAAATTATAGGATATAAAAGTGATAGTGTGACGCCACAATACAGTGGGTGATCAATGA
Organism: Forficula auricularia; assembly: GCA_024734495.1. NCBI lineage: Eukaryota > Metazoa > Arthropoda > Insecta > Dermaptera > Forficulidae > Forficula > Forficula auricularia. Next base: position 722,389 of record JALMQS010000070.1, read on the forward strand.
AAATGTGGCAGGCAGAATGTGACACAGGTGGAGGGGGGTCTAAAAATCTTGAAATTTGTGTGACGTAATTTATGGACGGTCCCTTAGCTTATCTCCTTAGTGAATATCATCCAGTATGGCAAGAGAATGCTTGGAGGCCTCTTTCCACAGATGTGAGTATTATTTGAGACAGGGGCGGATTTGGACCTTGCAAAGTGTGAGAAGCTGCAGAGGCGTGAAAAATCGCCTGGACCTGAATAAGAAGCGAATTTTCCTTGCTGCAGATTTCTATTCTCAATACTGAGAACTGATTAGATTTAGTAATTATTATAAGAAAAAGAAAAATCTCTCTAATAAAATTCATTAGAAATGCCTATGAATTGAAGTTAATTGAAATAAATAATTTTTTAAGCTGAAATTATATCACCCTTAAAAATAAAATACAAACTTTACCCATGCTCGCATTGGATAAACTAAAAAGACAGAAAATATATATATTGGTAAGAGCATTGAAGTAAAATATTTAAAATGTTTATAAAGCTTATTTCGAAAATAATTTCAGCAAATGATTAGAATTCTGTGAGATAACAATAATAATAAATTATTTTAATCCATAAAGAGAAACGTTATTCTCAGTCAACCCGATACCAAATTTTATTTTATTTTATTATTTTTTTTTTTTTATTTTTGGCTTGAATATGAATAATAATTTTAAAATTTTGATCATGATTTTTCTTTCTTATACTATTATTATGCATAAAAAATTAATTTAAGGAAATTAGAAATTAATCTTCTAAAATTAGACTTATTTAAAAATATAACTTTATCCGTTAGATTAATGAAGCCAGCCTATGTTCTATAATTGGAATATCATATTTATCCGTGGACGTACGGAAATTTTCCGTCAGGCTGTCCATTCATTATAGGGAGGGGTTGGAAAGCCGTGAAGGGCCGAAGGACAGCCATAAATCACAAATGTCGACGAGATGGACGCCGCCGGCGCCTATAATGGTGATAAACTATCTTTAAATGCTAATACAGCTATATTTATTATTTATAATGCTTTTATAACAATATCATAGAAAAGTTCCGGCCGTCCAAAGAAAACTCGCAATGCGTTGAAAAGTGCAGACCGCAATTTATTATCCGAGATAGAAAAATAGAATTTAGTTGTCAATTTTTGTTGATATTTTTGTTTGTTAGAGGGATTTATCAGTTGACAGGGAGAAGATGCTCAACTTTGTTATTGATACACATGACAATAACATCTTTTGAGCTGAAAAGATTTAATGATGCAAAGAGGATAAAATATACCTAGTATCTTTTAGAATAATTTGAAAGTTATTGCAAGGTCATTGTCATTTGATGAAATGACTTTTAAAAACATATTTTTATCATAAATATAATAATGGCCTGTCAAGTAATGTCAATGTATTTTAAAGTAAAAGCTAAGAATTAAGAGATTTTAAGAGAGACAGAGATGGGCATGGGATTATCGAATGGCTAATTCTAGGAAAACTCCCTAAATACGTCAATGCAAGTAAAGCCATCCAAGAAGACAATTTAACTTACAATACTCATTGCCCCCTAGAAAAATCGAAACTCCATTATTACGAGGAATCACTTTTCTCATTTAATTATTTCGTTACTTCCAAAATGAGGCAATTATACTAAAAAGTTAGTTGATCTCTAATGGGATTACCGAATGGCTAATCCTAGGAAAACTCCCTAAATACGCCAATGGAAGTAAACCCATCCAAGAAGACAACTCACATTGAGCACTTCAGAAATATTCTTCCATGATCAAGTCTGATCCTCGTCTTGCAGGCATGCCAGCGGTTATGGCCGCCCTCGGAGGTAGGGCTATTTGCTTCTTCTAGATTTGATTTTATAATTTTTTATAAATTTTGTTCGGGACCATTCATCTGACTGTTTTTAACAATTTATAAGGTACAAAATATATAAAATTATGAAACATTTGTACTATTTTATTATTATTATCCAGCTCCATTATCAATATTAGATGTAACAAATCAGAGGAAAAAAGGAAACAATTAAACACTGTGCTAAATCATATGACCATTTGCAACATTTAATTAGCAAGAAAAAAATTGAATGACAAAATGTTTTAAAAATTTGATCAAGGTAATTATATTATATTATGTCTGGGTTGATTTTAATGATTGGGATTGGTTCATAAGTATTTATTTTTCGTATAGAGCCTGATGAAGCCACAATAAATTGGCGAAACGTTGCAATTGGTCGTATGATTTAATACGGTGTTTAATTGATTCCTTTTTTTCCTCTGATTTGTTACATCTAATTTCTACTATTGTTTAAATAATATAATTTATATTATAATTTATTTATATTTATAATTTATTGATTTTCAAAGCCTATAAGGGTTTTAGGAGTTGGGAGGAAATAACGAATAGATTTCAGGAACCAAGTTATTTAGGTAGAGCTGATCATAGAAAAAAGATTCGTAAGCCAAGATTCTTGAAAAATATCGGTTTACATTCATTTGTAGGATCTGGCATTGATTTGTGGAACAGTCTGTCTGTTACTACTTGGGATTATAGTCCTCTGCCCCCTATGATTAAATCAATTATAAATTTTGTCAAGTCCTAATGTCCTAGAGTTGTGCAAAATTTTATTTAGTTCTCACAAGCAGAGATTAGGTGAGGTAGAGAGAGGTCATACCATCCTTGTTAAGGTTTTGACCAGGTTTCCTTAACAGCTTATGGCAAATGCCGGGATGGCTAATGCGTCTCTTGCTCCTGGTATCGGGTTTTTGCGCGGAATTTTTAAATTACTTTTTGTCTTTTGATGGAAATCTATGGTCATGTTATTTGTTAATGAGCATACATTTCTATTTTTTTTTTTTTTTTTTTTTTTTTTTTTTTTTTTTTTTTTTTTACTTGTTTATTATTTGTTAAATTGTTGTAATTAATTTGTATTGATGTTTATTAATGTATTGTAGCTAGATTGTATTGATGTTTGGAGGACCTAGCCACCGAGGACTTGTGCCTCTAAGCAGGTCGAGAAATAAAGATTTATTTATTTATTTATTTATTTATTTATTTAATTTAGCGACTTTTTAATATTCGTTACCAATTGAAATAATCGAGAACTTTTCTCTGCTTCTTAACAAATTGTTCATAAATTATATCATGTTTATTTAAATGTAAATAAGTTCCCTCCCCTTAAAAATAATGATATTATTTATTATTTATTATTACTTATTTTTTTTCTGTCCTAGCGGGATAATATATATATAGGTAGCAGTGGCGGGCCGTCACTTTTCAACCAGTGGATGTTGTCCAAAAAATAGACCTTCATTTTTTTTATTACCTATTCTTTGCTCCTTTTTGCAAAATTTATTGACAACCGCATTATAGAATTTTTCGTTATTTTTTTCAAATTTAGTATTATATTATTCATTAATTGATATTTAAACAGAGCGGATAATCTATATTCACTTCAGCTTCTTCTGGTGATGTTTCAATTTTTTCCATAATTGAAAACTGACTGACGCGCTTGTAGAAGGCATAATGCAAATTAAATGAATTAAATCACGCATAAAAATACATCTTTGCTCATTGTGCTTTAAAATTTATGAAACGCGGAGAAAAATATTTTTCAACTATGATTTTTTCCTTTTTGTGTCTCTGAATTCCGATACCCACGATAACTCAAGACCGAAAACTCAAAAATTTCTTTTGTATCAATATATTTTACCTACTGATTAGATTTTGCAATATCTGGTTCAAAAGGCAGAAAATATTTTTTGAATTATTTTATTGACATTTTAAGATGATGTTATAGGTATATAGTATAACCATAAATGAACAATAAATATATTTATATTTGAATTTATTAATCATTACTATACTGTACCATGTTTTGAAAAAGTTTTCACTTTTTTATTATTTAATGTGCGGGTGAGCGATTCTTTCATTAGAATCTGATTAATAAAAATAACTACAAAGGCCACGGATAGAATGATCTCTGTTTCTTTAAAGGATGCAAAATACAAGTTCAAACCTGTTTCAGACTATTTGAGACAAATTTCTTAATTTCCATTATTCTAGAAATGGCCTTTTGCACTCTGACCAAAACGATACTCGTTATATAGAGAGAGAATATTCAATTGAAATTCATTAAAGCAAATACTTTTGCCGAAACATCTTTTAGTTCATCTATCACGATTAATTTTTTTAGTCCAATTTATAGATTTTAAATGAAAGTCTTGAGACGAATACATGTAAATTAATTCATTTTTTAATCCCATAAAATCAAAAAATTTTCCTCAAGATAGCTGAAGTGATTAAAATAAGAAATCTTGAATATTTTTTCATATTCTTTAAATTTGCTAATATTAAAAAGCTCCGTAAATTTTAAATTTTATTATAGCTTTAAATGAATTAGTTGTATAATATTTATTGAAAATGTTTTTAATATAACATGGATGAAAATACGCTTGACATTTTGGAATTTGCGAGATGCGCCGCATCCACAGCATCCATGGACCGCACGCCATTGATATAGGTAGGTTTATAATAGGTAAATATAATTCAGAAATAGGTAAATATGAGATATATAATACCAATTAAATTAAAAACCATTAATATCATATGAATTGAATTATGTTTAGCATAAGTAAGAAATAAACTTAAATAAATATTTCCTATTTAAGGGGTTAGCGTAGTTGCATTGTAATTTGTGAGATCGTTTCCGACTACATGTCAAGATTTTATTTCTTTCAAATAAAAATTATCATTTATTTAAAATAAATATTTCTATTATTATTTACCTAATATTGATATAAATGTCTGATCGTAAGTATGAAACAAAAATTGATAAAATCAACAACCGCTAAAGGAGCTATTCAACGAAGAACAAAATTTTTATACATAATATTATGTTTGTTTACTTTTATTTCGAGTTAACTAACGTCCTAAGCAAGTCAAGAGATATTAGAGGCTGATTTTACATGTATAATTATTTTTTTTTTATTATATCTTTTAATAAATATCATCATTGACTTTCGAAATCTGATTTTGTCTCTCGTCTAGCCAATCAGACATTTATCTTTTGCACGTATTAAGCATGAAAATCAAAGCCCACAGCGTGAGAAGAGCAAGTTCGAGCATTGGCTTGGCCGTACACGCTGTACGCTATTTACACGAACCATTTCGAGCCAATTTCGACCCCCGCCCCTGAAACTCGGAACCGATTTAAGATAAATTATATACATGTAATTATTTAATCCATCTTGAGGAGAGTACCACATTTCAATAATATAGCTTAAATGGATTCTGATATATGGACCTGAGAAAATAGCTAATTTTGGCATTCACTGACTGACTGACAGGTCATCAAAATCTATACGGTACTTCCAATCATTCTAGCATCATGAAATTTCGTCTGCTAGTAGAGTTTGTGACACAAACAAAGGAAAACCTCAAAAAATCCAAACTTCAAACTTTCTATCTTTCAACCTCTTCAAAATGGGGGAAGGGGGCCAAAAATGAAAATTATAGCCCGTTGGACCAAACTCAACTTAAATTTTACATAGAGCTTTTCACTTAGCTTACAAAAATTAGAGAAATCCCAAGCAAAACATTCTGTGAAAAAACAGGCCAGTTCGAAAAAGTAGTGAAATCTACTGTGCAGCCAAGTTATATTCGCCAAGAATAATTAACTTGAGGAAATATTACTTACAATTAAAATACATTCTTGGGGGGGGGGGGGGTCAGATAGGCTAGGCGGTAGCGTATCATCCTGCTAACCAAGTGGACCCAGGTTCGAATCCGACTCGAGGCATTCGGCTAAAATCTGATCCCCGGGGTAGAGACAAAATTTAAAAAATATATAGTATTGTAAATTGGCTTATAGTTGGAAAGGCCGAAAAGCCAACAAAAAAAAAAAAAAAAAAAAAAAAATACATTCTTTCCATTTTGAACGACAATCTAAATTTATTGATTCTAAATTTTTAATTTAGATTATTTTCATGAAACTTGGCTGATACGAATTATACTGTAAAGGTTAATGAAGTAAATTCGTGATCAGCCAAGTTTCATGAAAATAATCTAAATTAAAAATTTAGAATCCTAAAATTTAGATTGTAATTCAAAATGTGAATAATGCATTTTAATTGAAAGTACTATTTTCTCAACTTAATTATTCTTGGCAAATATAACTTGGCTGCACAGTAGATTTCCCTACTTTTTCGAACTTGGCCTGTTTTTTCACAGAATATTTTGGTTGGAATTATATTTTCGGTAAGTATAGAATACAAAAAATATTAATATTTTAGAAAAAAAAAATGTAAATATTTTGCTAATCTAATTTGATTTATTTTTAAGCCTTATAGAATGAAGGGTCTTTTGATGATATTTCGGGGTGTTTTCTCTCAGTGAACAACATTCATCCTCACCCTACATACATCTAAATCTAAAAATATCGAAAGATCTGTGAGGAACAGAATGCGTGTGAGTATTTGAAATTAGCTCTGACAGCCCATGTCAAATCTGATTTCCATTTTAATAACTCGAATGCACGCCGATGGAGGTTCAAGCTGTCAGTCAACGAGATCAATGAGTACCTCGACCCCGCCTGCATTCACCTCCCAACCAACGACCAAATCTCAAACAACTATATTCACTTTTGAAATGTTGATCTTTTCATCTTATTTAATCAAATATTTAATATTCTGTCTTGTTTGAAAAATAGTTACAAGCAATGAAAATTTATAAGATTAAATAATTCTCAATAGTCCTACACCTCTAAATAAGTTTTCCTATTTATACAAAGCCAACAGTAGAGGCATTATTCCAAAAAAAAATTCATTTTTTTTATTTTATGATATGATTATGGGGAGTCGGGTTAGCCGAGCTGGCTAACGCGCTGGCCATGCTTCGGCATCGATGATGAGGATGTTGGAGCGGAAGGCCGGGGTTCCATCCTGGCTAGCATATAAAATTTCTACCAGCTCCCTCACTAACCCTACTAACACTTTACTGAAGTGCTGACTAAATGGAATTTGTTCCCGTTGACAATAAATAAATATAAAAAAAATGATTATGAGGCGACTGTGGGTCAGTGATTAGAGTGTCGGGCTGCTGGCCTGAAATACACTGGTTCGAGACTGACTCTTGGCAGATATTTGCAGTCGCCTCCTCTTGGAAAGCAATGGCAAACTACCAAGAGTATAATTGCCCAGTAACCTCTCCAAACTAGCCGTTCGGAACCGGCATTAAAAAGTAGGTCCCGTATATCTGTGTAAAAACAGCTAAATACACTCAGCACAGGTATATGTGGAGAAGGCCGAAACATCAAAGAGACCTGATATGGCACTTAAAGAAGAAGATATGATTATCACGTCTTAAAAATAGAGAATAAAAATTTATAAGTAAGATATTTTTTTCTATTTATCTGTTTGTGTTTCTCTCTTTTTTTCCCAAGCTCTTAATTTAAAAAAAGAGAGCTGATTACATTTTGAGCTCTCTAGCTTCAGAACTTTCTGTTCAAAAATACAGAAAACTCCGAATTGCTTTATAGAAAGATAGATAGGTAAATGGATGTCGTTAATGAACTGAAATGTGGTAAACAAGTTTGCATTAGTAAGCTGTACCTTTGTTCCAAGTTTAAATTTGTTAGTTACAACTTTTTACTGAAAAAAATACATTAAATTAAAATTTAAGACTTGAAAAAAGTTTTTAATTTCAAATTATAATTATTATGTGTTAGTTTTTTTCTTAGTGTTCTTAAATAAAAAATCAATTTGAAGCGCTAAATTTAAGATAAAAATATGAATGAAGCTAAACTTTGAAATTAATCCTCTGGTCAATCTCAGTAAACAAGAAAATGATATTGAATCTGTTATCAGAAAAACAAATTTTTTTTAATTATATGTGATTAAGAATTATCTGAATCACATGAAATGCATTTTTTGTGGTTAAGACTAAAATAAATAAATAAATAAATAAATAAAATAAATAAACTAATTTTTGAAATATTATGAATGTTATATTCGAAAATGATCACTTCAAGATGCTAAGATACAGCTAGGAATGCCACCTGAGTAGTTAACCCCAATGAGAAAACCGAGGGGTGAACCGCGACCTAAAATCGTGTACACCTAATTCCACTTCCACTTTCATTTCCAAGCAGAAGACAATAGATGACAATAGATTATCTAATGAATTCCAAAGAATTCCAAAGATGGTGTACACCTAATTCCAATCGGGTTTCACCCCTCGGAGAACACTATGAAAAATGTTATTCAGCGCCTGACGATGCAACCCACAGCTAAGATCGTTCGATTTGAATGCATAACTAACACAATACAGGCGGCGCTGCGTCTTAGCATTGTGAAGTGATCTTTTTCGAATATAACATTCATAATATGTGATGGTGCAAAGAAAAAGGACCCTTATCTTCACCAACCAGCTTTTTCAGAAAGGGTAAATATGTGAAATATAATATAAATAAACATATTATATATATATTAGGGTGCCCCTTATTTTGGATATTTTCAAATATTTACGCGGACAGGGGCTCATATAGTTCTAAATAAATAAATAAAAATATCCCCTAAGTTGCAAGTCTCTATCTCAATTTTAACCTAGTGCTACACAGCGATTAAGTTTCCCATCTAAATAACATGGGGTTTTTGGCATTGAACGATCATTTTTTATTCCGGGCAAAGTAATGGTTCAAAAAATTTGAAACTCTGTAGACTTTATCCTTATAATAGTAGCTATCAAAAATCAAAAATCAAAATCAAAAATTTCTATATTTTTTTATGTACATCAATATTTTTACTGTCACTGACATTCTTGTAAAAATATAGTTCAAATTGCGCCGCAGTGCGGTCTTGTTGTCGGATAATTTGACGTTTATTTAAATGCGAGGACAAATTAGACAAGTACAGAAATTTTATTTTAAAATATTTACTTATAGATAAATTAAATAATTATTATTTAATTTATTATTTTTTATTAAAAAAATATATATTTATTATCAAAATTCATCACCACTCTCCTAGCCTAATGTAAACCTGACTGCCAGTGCGCCATTTGTTTTATTTAATTTAATTCTAACCTATATTAGTATATTTTTGCCCCACCATTAATTTAAAAACGTAATATTTTCAATAAATTTACAAATATTTTGAAGAAAAAAAAATGAATCAGCACAAAAATATTCATGAATTCATTGAAAATGTTGCGTTATTTTAATTAGAGGTGCCGCTAAGATATACAATTATAAAGAATCCGGCCCGCGAGATCCTATGTCAAGTTGAATCCGGTCCACGGACAAAAAAGGGTTGGGCACCACTGGTCTAAATAGTTTTAACCGTTTTTGGAATATTTTGAAAATAGGAAAAAAAATATATTAATGTATGATTACAATAATTCACCATTCCCCGTATTTTTTTTATGAGAATGATGAGAGAAGGAGTTACACCAAAAAGGTGCAGCCCCTAATGGCCTAGGTTGGCCATCCATCGTGAAAAGAAGAAGAAAGAAATTTATGGGCTGGGCGGGGGTCGAAGGTATCTGTGGATACGGGTCTTAAATTGACATGATGTAGAATGAGCGAGAGGGTGTAAATTATTAAATAGAAATAAAGAAAGAAATCGGAATCACAAGTCTGATCTCAGAAAGATAGATAAAATCCAGTTTACTGAGTTTTAATAACTTGAGCAGTGGTAATTCTCCGAGCGATAATTAGGTTAAAATTATCTCCCACTTAATTATTTAGTTTGTACCTGTAGGTAAAGAAATGATATATTATTTACTTAATTACTACTTAGGCTTAATAAAAAAAAATGACAAATTAAATGAAAAAAGAATTGAAATTATGATAAATTAAAACTTTAATTTACATTATTTTAAATTTATGTGGGTGCTTTAAGGCCTTTAAAGATCTTGATTCAGACCTACATTTCTCGGTTGGATATCCTTTAAATAATATTATAATAATTTTTTTCACTATTAATTTGTAATGATACATTTTTCAAATAACTTAATTCCCTCAAATCAATTCTGGATTGTTCTAAACATTAAATAAAAGTTATAAAGGACATAAAAAAATCTCCCGCCAGATCAGAGTAAAAGAAAGAGAGAGAGCTGAGATTTATTAACGAGCGGATTGTCAAGAGCGCAGGCACATTTTGAGGCGCGCGTTCGCTTTTTGCTCCAATCATATCCGCTTTGTTTCTGTTGATGACTGTCGGCTTCCTTGATGATTTATCTGCATCTTTTTTACCTCCCATCTTTCTCCCGTCGACAAAATATTATACAATCCCGTTTCTTTTTTTTTTTTTTTTTTTTCTACCATCATCGATGGGTCCATCCACCCTTAAGAAACTGTCTCTCTCTCCCTACACTGAATTAACATAAGTGTCTCAAACATGGTTCACACTTCGTCAATTTTCAATTTTATACATGTGTGGTCAAATAGTTGCGAACAATTTATCTCGCTCGGTTATTTCTTTTTTCTTTCACTTTTAGGCATCCATTTTTTTTTTTATTTTTATCATCTCAGTTCGATAAAAATATGAATTCTGGTCGTATATAAAAAAGTTAATATATTCATAGAATAAATTAATAAATAAATTTGAATCTAGTACATTCAATTTTCTTTTCATTAAAAAATGATTTTTTTTTCAATTGATAAAATTTTCTTGTAGGAGCTATGGTATGTTCAAAATTGCCACCATTTTTCACATGGTCAAATCAGTCACTACAGCTTCCTTGGGGTCTTACAAACCTCAAAACCAAAAGGAGCGATACTTTACAATCAGTATGAAATTAATGATTTAGAAAAAGATTTCTAAAACTATGGTACAATATTCACACAGAGATGGACCAAATCAGTAAATACACATACAGATATTTAGTGAATTACCATTCAGTATTTTTCGTGATATAAAATTCGTTGTTTGCACTTGACTTTAAATAAATCCATCGGAATCGGAACTATGTGCAGGATTTTGGTTTTGCTATATATATTTGGAAATTAAGAAAAAGTTGTAATAACCAAATAAATATACCCATTCATTATATTAACCAAATGTTTCTAAATCTTTGTTATTTTTTGAATAACATTAAAGTACCAGAATCATAATTTTTGTAAAATAAATCAGTTCGCTCCCCATGTGGCAAGTCTGAGACTAAACCGACATGAGCGTATCGATCTGATTTCCGACTGTTACCAATTATGAGACACATGGGTTTTACGATCAGTCGGAGACTGGCATTAATATCAGATTGGTGTCAGAATGGTCAACTATCCGAGTCTCGGTATTTCGACCGACATTCGATTGGGCGGATATTGGCCTTAATATCAGATTGGTATCAATCAGAATGGTCTGTTAACGGGATCTCGGTATTTCGACCGACATTCACTCTGGCGGAGATTGGCCCAGTTTCAAAATGGATTTTTCAAACAAGTGACTTCTCTTTGTTATTCAAATTGGCCCAGGCATAACCTCCAAGTTTGATTCAGATGTCATTTTACAAATAGTCAGTAAATAGTGTGTTCTATCCCTTAATATAATATCTCTGTATAAATATAATTTCTGCCTCGAATAATAATTTTCGTAAGTGATATATAAATTTCGTTATAGTTTAAAAATTTCTGCTTATCATTATTCAAAAAAGTATCGGAATTTCAAACGGAAACGAGACAAAGATATATTCCAATAAAGTTTATATCCAGTGAAAGCACAAGTTCAATAAATAGATCGTCATTATCGAAGAGGAGAAACTTGTAAGTTTATTCGATTATTTTTATTTTCGAGAAATTACGAGCAAATTCTTTTTTAAAAGGTATTTTTTATGAATTCAATAATTATTTTTTTAGGTTACATCTATAAATGTAAAATTGATAACTTGCACATTCATTCCAAAGTGCAAATTGTCTATAATAGTGGACAACGGGGCATTTTCGAGGAGGAACGGAGGAAGAAAATGATTTATAAATATAGCAGGTAATATCAGAATATTATTAAAAATTGAAATAATTTTAAATTATATTTGAAATAATGTTATTATTTTTCAGAATCATTAGAGAAATTACGTGAACTGAAGAACTTTTACCAAAAGATAGTAAGTGGCTGGCCGGGGCTTCGGAACGAGCGTATGGAAAAAATAATGCTGCTAACTATTTTTCTCACATAATATATACTTAATTGTTTTTTTATTTAATAAAAAATTTATTTAAAAAAAAATTTGATTATTTATTTATAATAAGAATGTGTCCTAACGATACTTGAAAACAGGATCAGTTTGACATCAGAAAATTGTGTCAGAACGACTCTGACAAACAGTGTCTATTCGATAACCGATTATTGTCCCCGAAGAACATAGAATCTGATGTCGGCATGATCTGACCATTTAGTTGTCCTAACGATACTTGAAAACAGGATCAGATTGACATCAGAAAATTGTGTCAGAACGATACTGGAAAACAGGATCAGATTGACATCAGAAAATTGTGTCATAACGACACTGGAAAACAGTGTCTATTGGATAACCGATTATTGTCTCCGACGAACATAGAATCTGATGTCGGCATGATCTGATCACTTTGACACCAGACAGATACTGCTTTCGGATATCAATCTGGTATTGGATGGTGGCCGGAATGATCTCCGACCGTTCCAAAATTTCCACATGGGTCATGATGGGTATAATTTTTATAATAATTAAATATTACAAAATATGTTTATAAGCCATCTCTAAAAATATAAAATCGGAGTGGGTGCTCATACTTGAGAACGATCGCAGAATAAGTCGATCGATACCTCGTAGTTGTATTTTATTATTTGTTTGATTTTATGTTTTTTATTTTTTTTTTATTTTTATCCTCAAAAATATCAAAAAATCAATTGTTATTTATTTATTTATTATAATAACAAAATTATTCTAGATATTCTAAATATTAACAAGCATAGAAGGGAGTAATTTCTAGGGCTTAAATTGTCTCTTGTGGGATTCGTTTGAGTTCATTAAGAAAAAACAAACCCCCTTTCAACCGTAACACAAATGCCACGGATTCGTTATCTAACCTCGGGGAGTTCCATTCAGAGGAAAGCTGGGAGGGAAGGGTGAAATGGGGGTGCCTGGTTATTCGTGGGCTTTTCGCGGCATTTGTAAGTGACGGCAGCCGTAATCCACTGCCTTGTTTCAGGTCTTTATAGAGACTTAACGTTTGCGATTTGTGATTGGTGGCGTTTGCATTTGCCCAAAAAGTACTCTCTTCAGGCTTATGGGAAGGTGTGCGTGTCGGTTGCCTGTCTGTGACTGTGTCTGTGTCTATGTGGAAGAGAGAAAGTAATTCTGGTAAATTTTGTCATTTCCTTTGTAACGGGATTCATTTGCATTGGATTACTGTCTGGCGACTTTATTGCTTTTTACCCTGATAAAGATTCCCGGAGAAACCCTATTGCGTCCAAGAATTAACAGAATGGCTAATTTGCCAAGACATGCGGTCAGGCGGGACCTTCATTTCGCCAACACTTTATTAGTTTCTCGAAGAGGGTTGGGAAGCGAGTCTTCATTAAGTTCTCAAATCACAGATGCTTAAATTTTATATTCCCACAGAAAGCATCCAAGAGAGAAAGAAATAATTATATTTATTTATTTTTGTTTTTATTTGGCCTAGAGATTATAGTTCATTTTGACAATTACAATACTGCATACATTAAAATAATATATTATTTATTTAAACTCAAAATATTCTTTATTGTTCAAATTCTTCATTTATAATTGATTATCCAAAATCCAAAATTCGAAATATCTCAAAAACAGCTGAAACTATTTTGATTAAAAAAATTGAACAAAACCATGGCATTTCGCTCTACAAAAAACTCTAATAAGTAAATATCGAAAAATTATATTTTTGGAGATAATAATTGTTTTGTCAAAATGTCTGTTGGTCTGGTTGTTGGTTAGTTAGTTTGTCTGTGCGTTGCAAATTTTTGTGGACGAGTTAGCTCCAAAAACTAGTGGAATATCAACGAGAAACCAAATTCCACAGGTAGTTTTGGTCAATGAGTGTAGGGTCAAAAAAATGAAAATCTTGGCCGTTTACCAAACTCAACCAAATTTTGTATACATAATCAGTGGGACCCCAGAAGTCTAAAAATGCAAAAACTAACCGCCCAAAATGTGGGGGTGAGGGGGTGTAGGGTCAAAAAATGAAAATCTTGGCCATTTACCAAACTCAACCAAATTTTGTATACATAATCAGTGGACCTGCAGAAGTCTAAAAATACAAAAACTAACCGCCCAAAATTTAGGGGAGGGGGGTGTAGGGTCAAAAAATGAAAATCTTGGCCATTTACTAAACTCAACCAAATTTTGTATCCATAATCAGTGGGACCCCAGAAGTATAAAAATGCAAAAACTAACCCCCCCCCCCCCCCTACATGATTATAAATAATTTTACGGGCCAGGTTGAATGGTAAAGTCAAGAGGATGGCCACATCAGAACACGTCAGCTTATTCCTTTACATAATTTTAATATCCCACTGTGTACAAACATATCAAGGAACGAAACTTAAATATAACATGTTGACATGTATGTGTATAAATTTATAATCTTTTCATCCCCTGAAGATCAAAGAAAAAACATTGAAAAAACATAATTTTAGAAAATAAACAACCACGAGATATAATCTTTATATTGGCCGCTGAGTTTGAAATCAAACTGAGTTTTTAATTTTGAGTCAAACTCATTTATATATAAATTCTAAAATATATCTAATTATCTTATGAGTTGATTTTTTTTTTTTTTGAAGGATTTCAATGTTTTCTTCCCTTATTATTTATTTGTTAGGAAAAAACGAGTCAAGTTTTAAAACCCAGCCATACTCACAAATTCGCTATACATATTCAAACATTATTAAAACACCAGTTTGAAGTCTAATATAAATAAATCTTAATCTCCTCCAAAATTTCAAACAAAAATAATATTTGTTAAAATTACACATGATTTGTTTAACAAAATATTTTTCAGATGATTCATTCTAATGATTTTGTAATTAAAAATGGAGAACACGCTTTTGGAATTTCCGTTAATGATTTTACTATACATTCAAAAGCTTTATATCCATATTTTTTACGGATATAAAATGAATATAAAACTAAACAGACTTTATTTTCTAATTTTTGATAAAAATTTGATTTTGCGTAAATACAAACTACATTTTTGTGCTAAATTTCAACACGACCGGCTATTTTTAGTTCCAGATATATATACTGTTAGGTATAGTATAAAACTTCAAAATGCCAATAGTAACAGAGTTAAGAGTTTTAAAAAAAATCCCTAAAAATTGTCATTTACTGAATCCGAGGTGTTAAGAATTATGAATACGTGTTACATGTCAGAACAGAGGTATCACCCCCTCCTGTATTACCTACCACCCTTCTAACATATAATAAAACTCATCATTAGCACCTCAGATTCAGTAGTTGATAATCTATCGTGGTTTTCTTTATATATTTTTCTAATCAAAAGTGCAAGAGTTCAAGCTAATCTTATAAAGATAGTGTTTCAGACCCTAGTTTTTGAGATTATATAATGGAAACATTTTAATAATGTTAAAATAAAATAATTGATCTAACGCCCAATGATATCCGTTCAATAATCAAGAAGAGAATTTACTGGTGTTGGCAGAATATGTGGTCGTCATTTCTATAATGTATGTCCGAGAATCCCGGTTCGTCCGTGGTTTGAAAACTTCGATCTTCATCGAAAACTTAAAGTTCACATTATACGACTTAGACTAGGACATGCAATAATAACACCTGCATACCTACACAAAATCGGCCAGAGAAATAATCCATACTGCTCTTGTGATTCCATTTCTATTGGCGATATTAACCACGTACTTCTGGGCTGTGTGACACACAGTCAAAAAATTGATCGTTTATACCTGAATATAAAAGGAAGAAATGATTTACCCACATGTGCAGAGATCCTATTAGCATCTCTAGACCAAGGAGGGCCAACTGCAGACTCCTTTATTAAACATTTAGTTTCCATTGGTTTCCAACTATAATCCAACGACTTTAGTTATTTGTTTTGTTAGTTTATTTTGTTTTAATTAGTTTTGTTTTATTTAGTTTTATTTTATTTGTTTATACACCTATTCGACGTGAATCTGTGACGACTGGCTAAATGGGCATCAAGTTCCCGAGGCCAAGAGGTAGAAAAAAATAATAATAATAATTTTTTTGTGTAATCGTATGGAGACCACAGTGATATTAAAAGAATTTGAGAACTTAAAAATGTTAATTTTTTTAATTTATTGATAAAAGATTTAATGTCAAACTTTTGTTTGGCTAAATTAAGCTTTTATTTCAAATCGACACAATAGAAAGGTAGAAGTGTCTACCGCTGGTTGAGCTATAATGTTTGATTGGAATGGATGACAAAGTCAACAGGCTTAAAAGCTGATAGCGAAAAAGTTAGTTCAGCTCGAAGAAAAGATTTTTCAAAAACCGAACAAAACAAACAAGTGATTCTCAACAGCCAGGTTCTATCTATCTCTTACTGGATGTAGATGTATAAATATATATATATATATATATATATATATATGTTTGTGTGCGTGTGTGTGCAATGTGCAAGGGTGTTTCGGCAGATGGGTTGGGGGTGGATGTTTTCAGGAGGAGGGTTTCCACGAAAATTTGCAATGCAAATTCCACGAGGGTGAAGATCAAGTAGAAATATAGAGATGAAGAGAGTGATATATAATATAAGCCTATATTGCATTAGGATAGATAAATGAATAGAACTAGTTGAAGAGAAAGATGAACCCTTCTCTTACGCCTCCCTACGACCCTTAGGAGGTCATTTCTGACTAGGCGATTCTCTATCATTTATCAAAGAATTTTAGATTAAAGAAAATCTTTATTGAGAGATTAAGAGACTGAGTTTTTTATTTTTTGTTATTATCCCACAATGATTGTTTTACTTATTAGCCCGAATGAATCACAGAGAAAAGTTTTGGCCAGTCATGCCTTAAATATTAATGCAAAGTATCATGAATTTTTATGAAAGAATTTGTATCCCCAGAAGGTATAGTATCGTCATGATTGAACCCTTTGCATTTCCGAAATAAAGAGCATCTTCCAAGAAAAGAGTGAAGACAAATGTGTTTATGAGCTAGTGAGTAGTTTTTTCTTAAATGAAAAGATCATAATTATTTTATATTTTGTAGTTTTTTTTTTACTCAAAGTTAGAAATCTATTGAGTGTAAGGTTCTGAACTTGGTGATTGTCCCGTAATCAATAATTTTTCAAGTGTGAATTTAAACAATTTATGTTTTATAATTTTTGATAAGGGGCTATCCATAAATTTCAAGATATTTAGACCCCCTGTGTCACATTCTGTCACATTTTCATTGAGCCCCTCCTGTATATTACGTCACACTATCAATTTTATACCTTATAATTTAATAATTGTAGAATTTTTTTTTTATAAATTAAACTCAACAGAGATTTAATTTATTTTAATTTTAAGTTTATTTTTATTCATTTCATGAAATCTAAAAAATAAATTTGAAAATGTTTTAAATTTTTTAATAAATTTGTGACATCACAATTTTTAAGATCCCTCTGTCACAAATCTGAGATGACCCCCTCCCTTTAATGTGTGACGTAATTTATGGAAGGACCATAATTACGTATTTGGAAAGAAAAAAATTTTAATGGAAAACTTAAAATCATATCAGATTCTACTATTTAACTAAAACTAAATTGAAACTCAACCTATTTGCAGCTAGGAAATAATAATTAGCAAAACTCTCAATAGTTTTAAAATCTTACTTATGTGTAAGTAAAGTAAACTCTTCTCCTGCAAGTCAAATAATAATTTCAAAATCGTTTCCTTCTCTTCTTTATTTCCGGTCTTCGTGTATTTTGACTATAGCTGAGGGTTGATCCACTCCCTCTCTCAGGACGACGATAACGTAATTAAGTTGCTCTCTTGTGCGAATTAGCTAGCAAGCCAACTTTCCTTCGGCTAAGAAAATAAATTAAAGAAAACCTGCACCCTAAAAAGCATAAAAAAGAAAAAAAAAGAAAGATTTTACTCTTCTTAATTACGCCTTCAGTATTTTTTTTTTTTTTTTTTTTTTGTTCTTTATTTAAATTTGATTCTAAGCAGACAAAAAAATCTACGCTCTTGATTTTAACAAATTAACGAAAACTTGGAAATGCAAACATTTACTCAAGTAATAAGTTGAGGCTTTAGCTTTTTTTTTTCTATTATATAATTATAAGATCCTTAGTTTGCAAATAAAAGGGAAGACAAAAAGGAAAGAGAAGATGCATTCTTTAATTAACATATCTATATATCAGTGGCATGTGGTCCATGGAGGCTGCTGATGCGGCGCATCCCTTAAATTTCAAACATTTAGAATACCTATATTCATAAATATATAAGGTCAACTTCAAAATTTCAGGAGGATCTTTAAATTTTCAAATTTATATCCGTTATTTCAAAAAAAAAAAAAAATTCTATAAAAATCATTTTCTGTCTTGGTTCACGAAATGAAATAAAATTGTTTCATAGTTTCAAGGGGCATTTAAAATGAAAAGGGTGCAGATAGAAGGTTTGAATTCCCTGCCTGGTATATCTTCCAGTCCAAGCATGCTAAAGACAAGTTCAGAGAGTTTCAGTGGAATAAAAATTGTCCTAGCTATTAAAATAGTAATAATCCAAAAAATAAATAAATAAAGATGATTCGAGAATTTTTGGACTAATTCATTTCTAAGAGCTCTCAATATATAAGATCGGAAATAATTAAGAGCGTTATAGACAAGTCATAGCTAGCTTATAGCAATTGAATTAGGAGGAATTTAAGATTTTTTATAGGACAGGCTGATTCATTGTGGAAGATGGTCGATTTCCATCTCAGGAACTGTGCCACAAAATTTAACTTCGATTGAGTGTGGGGTTCGATGGGGGGGAGGGGGGTCCAGGGGGCGTGTACTATATATATATAGCTTTTAACTTGAAGCAAAAAGCTACCGAGCATCGCTAGGTGGCCAGGTACTCGTTTTATTAAATGCACTGCCAACATCATATACTTATCCTTATCATTTGTCCAATTTATCTGTTTTTATAATCCATAAAATTCCAAAACCTCACACAATTGTAAATTATTAAAAACCAATCTGATTCCTATGCTTTAGATTAGGGCTTCTTAAACTATGGATCACGATCCCATTTGGGGTCGCGAAATTTAATTTTGGTGTAGCGAAACATAAGGCAACAATGACTTTTCAGTCAAAATGGTGTCGCCAATTAAAAAAATTTAAGAAGCCCTGCTTTTTTTTTTATTTTATTTAATGTAACCGGGAACAAAGCCCATTTAGACAGCACATAAGTAAAGTGTTAGTAGGGTTAGTGAGGGAGCCGAGTTTTCAGCCGGTAGAAATTTCTATTCGCCAGCTAGGATCGAACCCCGGCCTCCCACTCCAACATCGTCATAATCGATCGATGCCGAAGCGAGTGGCCAGTGCGTTAGCCAACTGAGCCAACCCGACTCCCCAAGCCCTGCTTTAGATTATGAGAAATTTCGAAGCAATGTCATCTATAAAAGTCGAAAATGGTTCTAAACCTAAAGAAAGTCAGTTTATTGATTTTAACTTTATTAATGCATCTAGCAACAGGCAACTGGATAAAATCTGACCCCGTGGCAGAGACAAATTTTAAAAAAATAAAAAGTATTATTGTAAATTGGCTTATGCCTAGAAAGGGCGAAAAGCAAAAAAAAAACTTTATTACTAGGATGTCTCTAGCAGGCGCGCGTATGTACCTACAGTATTGGAAAAGCTTTAACTTTTTTCTCCATTTGATAATATAGGACAATACAATAAAAAATGACAAATGAATTAATAGAATCGAAAACACGTTTTTCTTTAAATAAATAAATACTTTGATTGCATTTATTCTACTTATATAAAATCAAAAAAACTATATAATTATACAAACAGATCTCAAAATAAGATAGTATGTATACAATTTTTAAACTACAATTCTCCTCCTCCAACCACCGAAAAAACTTTCTGGCTATGGCCTTGTAACCAGACCATTAAAACCTTTTTTCGATCTATTCATTCATTTATCATTTTTTATTTTCTATTAGGTAATATAAAGTAAATTTTATCTATTTGGTAAAGAGGACCTCCAAATGTGTTCGTCTAGATAAGTGAATACAATAAAATATATTATAAATTAAAGATAAGCTCGAGGAAATTCACAACCATAACCTAAGGTAGTAAATTTATATAATTTTAATAATGTTTCACTATAAACCAACACCTCGTTCTCTGAATTCGATTAAAGTAGTAAGCTTTTATTAATTTGTTTCTTGATTTTTGTGAAATTGAGAAAAGGACTAAAGCGAATCACCGGGTGACATGCCAATTCAAAATATGTCGGTAATTTATTTATTTATATTTAACTTAATTAATATGTGAAAATATTGGTGAAAGACAATTACAAAGCTTATCGTTCTTTTAATCATAAGTTTCCTGTATTTGATTCAAACGCGAATCAAATGCAGGTGATTTTTGTCAAATATTAAGTGAAAATAACATGCGAATTTATATATTTCTAACTTGAAATAATGAAGTTAAAAATAAAAGCGTCATGCGGGCTAAACGAGAAATGATGCTGGATCATAACTAGATAGGTCACTTATTTTTCATTCTCTCTTTGTCCAGACTTAAGATTCAGCAGACTCCAATAGCTTCAACCAGCCGTAGTCTCGCGATATATATATCTTGCTTAAAAACGCGATCAAAAACAATTCTTGTTAATATTTTAATTATTCTTTGATATATTAAAGAGAAAATTATAAAATTATTTAACTTCATTATTTCAAGTTAGAAATATATAAATTCGGATATTGTTTTCACTTAATATTTGACAAAAATCACCTGCATTCGATTCGCGTTCGAATCAAATGAAGGAAACTTATGATTAAATTGATGGCAAACACCTAACACACGTATTAACAGATCGAGCGCACTGGACTCGGAGATTGAATATATAAAATCTCAGATTACAAATCCATTTGGTGATCCATATTAGTGTTTGATAAAAAAAGTGTCATGCTGGCTAAACGCGAAATGATGATGAATCATAGCTAGATGGGTCACATCTTTTTTATTCTCTCTTGGTCCAGACTTAATTCAGCAGACTCCAATAGCTTCAACTAGCCTTAGTCTCGCGATATATATATCTTGTTTAAAAACGCAATCAAAATCAATTTTCCTTAGTATGTTAATTATTCTTTGATATATTAATGAGAAAATTATAAAATTACTTGTCGTTCTTGTTGCTAATCTTCTTCTTTTCTCATTCCATTTTTCAAAACTCTCCTGAGAATAGCAATAAAACTAGAAATAGAATAAAATGAAATTTCTTCTTATAGAATAATAATACTAAAAACTTTAACCAAAAAATACTAATAATAATAAAATAACAAACGATATAAGGGAAGAAAATAGGTTGAAAGGGGCGAGTTTCTTTTTAAAGTATGTATGACCAATTTATAATCAATTTGTGGAGTCCACTGGTGGTTGGCTGGTCAGCGAAATTGCTCCGTTGGGTTCCACCCGCCTCCCATATTGCCTGGATATTGCCAATGGCTCTCTCTCTATCTCTTTCTGTATTTGAAAAAAGAAGGGAAGAAGAAACGAAGAAAGGTGTTGGCAGAAGCAAGGGTCGTCTCATGCATATGGAGTAACCAACACTTCTTTTAGATTAAGAAAATTTAACAGTTGAATAAAATAAAGATATCTTTTATTGGAACATCATTCGGGTTTTTCAATGATAATAATCCACAATGCAAAACAGAACAGGGGCAAGTATTTATAACCTTGAATGGTCGATATTACTAGGCAAACGACGATAATTTTCATTTGCATAATACAAAATTAAAAGTTATCATTTTTCAAGACATTTAAATCAGATCTCTTTAAAATACTAGGCTTCATCGCCCCAGTCGTGAAATCATAAACGTACAATGGGCGAATATCGGTCAATGACTACTCGTGAATATTTGTTCAATGAATTTATTCCCACAACAGTCATATGTATTGCCGAATTAGTCTGAAGTCTTTTAATAAATAAATTATTAAATAAATAGAGTGGATATTGATGAGGCAGTCCAAAAAAAAGAAGATAAAACCCTGAAGAAGGAGAGAATAGCCTCCGAAACGTCGGTTTATGAATACAAAGATAGTATAAATTATCTTCTTTTTTTGGATTGCCTCATCAATATCCACTCAATTTCACTTATCAGTCCGTCTCCAAAAATTACTCCAATCTTATTATTAAATAAAGTTGATTTTTTTTTAATACATTTAAAATTCTAAAATTAGCAAAATCCAGAAAGAAAATTATAAGATAAATAAGTTATAAGTATTTCGCAATACAAATTAGCAAGTTGGTATATTACATACAAATATATATACTCGAATATACAAAAGAATTAATTAAATTTTAAAAAGAACCGTGTTTGGTGGCCCTATTTTATTTAAATTGAATTGGCTAAGGGGCCAGTAAGGGGAAAATAAAAAGTTGAAATAAAAGTCAACTTCTATTTGTTACTTTATTTTGGGCAGACGTAATCGATATTTTAACAACGTTTCGAGCGCTATACCGCTGCTCTTCATCAGTGCACGTCAACTGGAAAAGATCATTGCATGAATTAATTAAATATCAAAAGAAGAAATGAATTCACCTGTCCAACAATTTTTACTTTCACATTTATATTCTATAGAATATATTAAATGTGAAGTATTTGTTATGGTCCCTCTACACTATGGCGCCCGAACAAAATGAAATAAGTATGTATGTATGTATGGGCGTATCCCACTAAATGGCTTAATATCTCGAAAACTAAAAATGCTCCAAACGTCAAAATTTTCCCATATTTTTTGACCTTTAAATTCTAAAGCAACGAACCCTCAAAAAAATCCAATAAGTTCTCCTACTTAGAAAAAAAAATAGCACCAGAAAAAGCTTTTTATATGATCTGTTGTTATCATGGGTGGGTATCAAATTCAAACATTATTATAAGCTCTAGTCTAGTTTTTCCTGAATTTCTGGTTATCTATTGGTCGTAAATAAGCCTCTTAATTTCCTACGTGTTAAGTACGAATAACGTAAACTGTCCATGGATATTTTATCTCTTTTATCTATGATTTAATGTTTAAATAACTGTTCAAAGAGAGTACTAGTACATAGATTTTGATATAAATTATTGTTAAAACAAAAAAAACGACCATTGTTCCGACAAGGGATTTGAGTAGGTAATATGAGTAAATCTTACTTAGCAGCTAGTTACCGAGAATATAGACGTATATGTAACATTTGAGAATTTTTTTGTTTTATATCCTGATGCCGGTTCGGAAAAAAATATTATTTATTTATTTTTTTGTTTTTCAGTCTTAATGCTTTCGAATATTAGTCTATTTTGGATTGCGATTCAGAATAGATCAATATATTTGGAAATTGTCTATGTGGGACTTACGAGTCCCCGCGATGGGAAGCGGGAAAGCCACAATCTTGGCCATCGCTTCCCAAGCCTTATTTTCATTACTATAATAATTAAATATCTTAAAGAGTGAGCATTTGATTAATTAAATAATTCTATGTAAATCGTTTAAAATTGAGAATATATATTCACGATTTTAAATATATATTTACGAATATTTAAAATCTACAAATGATAGATAATAATTTCAAAAGTAAAATTTTATATGAATATCTAAACAAGCATTATATCTCGATTCATCAATTCATGAAAAAGCAGCGCATAAATAATAAGAGTACAATATACATATTGCATTTTACAAAGGATTTATAAATTTATTCTTAATTGGAAAATAAAAAAAAAAATCCATACATATTTTAAAATACACAATCGGTCGCTTTGGGGGTCGTTTTGAGATTCGAATCGAGAACATTATATAAATATGCCCGTGGGCTTGGGTGTGGGTGGAATTTTGCCTCGAGAGAGAAATCTCCCTCATCCCATGCCGATCCTCGGAATAGAATCCTTGTGCTCTATTTCGCCCACCTCTGGGCATGTTGCATTTATTCTAAACAAAGAGCACAACATCAACTGAACTGAGATTAATTCGTTTATTTTTACAATTCGCCTCAATGGATTCCACAGACTTCAATTTTCCCACTCATACCACCGAGAAGTTATCCAAAAAGACTTTGTTCATTCATTTAATCACTTCATTTAGATAAAGGGTAATTGAATTTTATATATTATTTAGTCATCTGCATACTATAGATATATCTATATCAACGCCAGCCACTTTTTCGGAATGCTTGGGTAGATTAATCAACGAGAATAACTTCTAGATCAAGAGATTTTGAATTCGTGGGATAATTCATAATTTACACAGATAGGCTTCAGAACCGGAGGGCTCGGGGGCTTAAGCCCTCCTGACTTTTGAAGTGGGAGGCTGAGCCCACCCTACACGAGCACCATGTCAACTGCTTTTTTTGTAATAAAGTTTCTTTAAAAAAAAAATCTAAAATATATTAGCTATTAATTTTTTCTTCACTATTTTAACTGTTAAAATATATTTATTTTTTTAATATTTAAATGTATTATATTAATACCTACCAGTGGTGTGCGGTCCATGGATGCTGTGGATGCGGCGCATCCCTAAAATTTCAAACATTTAGAGTATTTTCATAAATATATAGGGTCAAAAGTTCAGGAGGATCTTTAAATTTTCAAATTGTTATCCGTTATTTCAAATATTTCTATAAAAATCATTTTTTTATTTTGAAAAATATATTGGTTCTCGAAATGAAAAAAAATTGTTGCATAGTTTCAAGGGGAAATTAAAAAGAATGATTTTCCGAAAAGGGTGCGGATTAAACGTTTGAAGTCCCTGCCTGGTAGATATATCTTTCAGTTCAAGCATATCAAAGACAAGTGCAGACGAGTTTTAGACGAATAAAAATTGTTCTCGCTGAGGAACTATTAAAGTAGTAATAATACCAAAAAGGAGAAAATTTTTGGACTGGTCTATTTCTAAGAACTGTCAATATATAAGATCGGAAATAATTAAGAGTTCAATAGCCAAGTCATAGCTTGCTTATATAGCAATAGAATTAGGAGAAATTTAAGATTTTCTTATAGGACAGGCTCATTCATTGTGGAGGATGGTCGATTTCCATCTCAGGGACTGTGGAGTTTGAGTCACAAGATTTAATTTGTGGCTCCAACTCTCACTTTTTTTTTTTTTAATGCAATCGAATGCA
The DNA here is from genome assembly GCA_024734495.1 of Forficula auricularia. Lineage (NCBI taxonomy): Eukaryota > Metazoa > Arthropoda > Insecta > Dermaptera > Forficulidae > Forficula > Forficula auricularia. The sequence goes on from JALMQS010000070.1 coordinate 747,709, forward strand.
AGAAGGGGTGCGCCAGTAAAGATGCAGCTCCTATGGATCTCGAAAGACCCTTGCATTACCGAAGAGAAGGGAAAGTTGATTAAGTGAGAGGGTGTAGACGTAGGTGTCTATGCACCCCGGTTTTGAAGGTTTGTAGATTATAGGTGCTGGGAAAGATGGAGGCTGGGAGAGAGTTCCAGTTCCTTGAAGTCATGGGGATATGTATTGGCGAATGAAGTGGTCCGGCACTTTTCCAGTTTGACCGCGAAAGAGTGTTGGGAGTCGGCAAAACGCGTGCTACGTGCAAAGCATGCTTTGGGGGGAATTATTGATCTTATCTCATCAGAGCACCTGCCGTGATAGTATCTATAGAAAAGGGAAAGGGCAGAGACGTCTCGTCGATGAGCCAGCGAGTCGAGGGAGTCAGTGAGGGTAGAATCGTTAATTAGCCTGATGGCTCGTTTCTGAATTGCATCCAGGGTAGCAAGAGAATATTTTGAGGCTCCTCTCCACAGATGTGAGCCGTATTCGAGACAGGGGCGGATTTGGGCCTTGTAGATGGTGAGAAGTTGTGGGGCTTTTCACTCACACAAAGCAGTATCCGTTTGGGGCGAAGGTCCCAAAATATATTTTTAAAAAATCTAATGTTAAATTTGAAAAAAAGCGAATATTAAAATAAAATTTCAAAAAATGCAGGGTAGGTACTTTTTTTTGGACAGCATCCCCTGGTTGAAAAGTCACCAACCGCCACTGTGATATCTACTTACTATTATTATATAATATTATAATATTTAAAAATATATTCATTTTATTAGTTTTTCAGTTCTTACTTTGTTGTTACATTTTTTTGCCCCCCCCCCCCCCCCACACACACAAAAAAATTCAAAATATGGCGCCTATGTTTACTCAAAACCTTCTTGTCTGGATTCTGATTCCCACTACTAGGAATCGAAAGTTGTAAAAAGTAGCTCTAATGCCAAATTGTTAGTATTACAAATTCAAAGAAGTGATTAGATTTTGAACTTTCAGGCTTTAGAACTTCTGTTTGTAAAATGCAGGAAATAAGAAAAAAAATTGAGTAGTTATTTTCTAGGAGATATCGAACGATTGTAGCTAATAAGTTGAACTTTGGCACACAAGTTAGTAATTAATAAGAAACTGCACCTTTCTATCAAGTTTCATTTTCTAGCTTAAATAGTTCGCTGGCAAAAAAGTCTATCGAATCTTGAAAAAGTTTTAAGATTTTTCTCTATTATTTTAGATATTTCCAGTAACTTTTTTTCGGGTGCATGCGATCTGGGAGGCACAGGTCTCCCTATTTTCAAGTTATTTTTAAAAGGTGCCGACGAAAATAACAAGTTTTCCAAACTGGTAATCTTCAAACTACTACATATTATTGTTTAATGTATCCCTGCATAATTTGACTTCATTGTGAGCTAGTATCTATATTTACTAGCAGCTCGTGGAAACAACTTCAAATTTTCAAATAGCAGTATTGGTCAATCTGTGAATAGAATAGAATCTTTTGATAATAAACAACTTTAAAATGAGGGCACTTACTATTTTTAAGTAAAAAAAAATAAAATTATACTTATGATCAGAAAAAATACCTTTAAATTAAATTTACCTAAAAATTTGTTATTATTTTAAACTTTTTTTTTATTATTATTCGATTAACCCTCCGTCGAGCGCACGTGATCTCTCAGGCACAACCAGAACTCATATACATATATAATAGACGCAGTGCGTAGTGCAATGAGCATGGTCACCTATGGATTCTTCTAGATTCTAGCTTTAAAACTTTATTGAATTTTATTGAAATTTTAATGCGAAGTCATAATATAGGCATAAATAAACAATTTATATTTAAGTTTATTATTAATTACTACGGCATGTTTAGCGGCCCGAGTTTTGGAAAAAGTTTCACTTTTTTCTTAATCAATAAATATCAGGGGGGGGGGGGGGGCAATTATTTGTTTAGAATAGGATCGTGGAAAATAACTAAAAAGGGTGTGGATAGAATTATCTAACTTCTTCCTTTATAGCGAAGGAAATGTAAGTATTCCAAATAAAAGCCAAGACCTGTTAAGACTATTAAAGATTCAATTTTTAATTTCTATTATTCTAGGAATGACCTTTTGCTTTTGGATCAAAATTATACTCGTTATAGAGAGAGGAAATATTTAATTGAATTCAATAAAATTCAGACAATAATGTGAAAAAATATTTATTCTAACTGGCGAACGTACTGGGTCGTGAAAAAGTTTTACATTTTTCTTCATTTTTATCATTCAAAAGAAAAATTAAATTCATAAAAAGAATACGTCTTAGAAAATTTGCTCTGTAGCAAAACTTTTGCATTTTCAATGCGGAGAACTGTTTAGATACAAATTATTTTATAAAACAAAACGGTAATCTACTTCTCATTTAAAAAAAAATACTATCAAAGTTCGATCTCTCAGGTACAGTGCGCCCGATGAAGTTTCAGAAACTACTGAGCCCGACGGGGGGTTAAAATATTTAATTTTTGAGGCATTTATTGATAAGATTTTCCGGGTAAGGCTACTCATTTAAATTGAATTTGTGAAATGTATTCGCCCGTTCTTGTTTTAAAAGTGGGTGTGCCTGACGGTGGATCAAACATTCTTTTTTCTTTAATTCACTAACAGTAATAATTATGGTAGTTCACATTTGCTTCAAGATTCAATTTGCTTAAATCCAAGTTCAATGTTAAGCCATTATAATGTATATATAAAGGGATCACATATCGTCGGCTTAGAGTGTAAAGCTGCTAACTCCATTTTTTATCATAAATCTATGACATATTAATACCGTTCGAAAGAAAAAGGGATGCAGCATCGTCCAAGTAATACTGCTACTTAAAATTACGATCATAAGTTGTAGAAAAAAAATGTGAAAAATAGTAAGTTTCTTTCCATTACAACAATATTAAATTGTTTGTTTTTTCTGTGTCCTGTAAAATTTTCTTGTTGTGAGTTAGCAGCAGCGCCGTAACTAGGCAGGTGCAACAGGTGCACCCGCACAGGACCCAGAGATCTAGGAGGCCCTAAAACGAAATTGTTAATTGAATTTTCTTTGCTATCAATTGCTTCTTGTGGGAGAAGTTTTAGCAAGTTAAAATTCATTAAAAACTATTTAAGGTCTACCATTGGACAAGATAGATTATCCAATCTTGCCATAATATCTATAGAGTATAAAATCGCAAAGGATATTAATTATGACGATATAATTAATGACTTTGTTCAAATGAAAGCTAGAAGAGTACAATTAAAAGAAAATTAAATATTCTTATATTATAATGTAATATATTTTTGTGTACAATAAATTTTTTTATATGATATCTATTTGAACTATAATTACTTTTTCACCAAAAATATATCTGTCGGAGTGTGTGTGTGTGTGTGTGTGTGTATTTGAACCAACAATAGAATACTATTGATCAAGGTACTAATTAAAATATCTCTTTGATAAGAATAATAATCCATTTTTGATAAAATTTTTACATTTTTCAGATAAAAATTTGTCATTTTGGGGGCTCTAAAAAAAATTTTCCACAGGGCCCTAAAAAAGCTAGTTACGACACTGGTTAGCAGGTTTACTCTCTAAGGCGATGATATATAGTTAGGGGACCTAAAAAAAAAATCATATGTACATAATTGCTGAATAAAACTAACATTTTAAAACTAAAAAGGTGTATATATCTTTTCTTTTAAAATTTTTATTTATAAATATTAATGGATGTGAAAGGAGAGAGGGGTAGAAAAAAGTTTCCAAATAAAATATTTCTTTTTTAGTAAGATATGGAGAGAGGATGGATGAGTAGCTGGCCGCCCCTTGGAGCACCAAGCCTAGCAAACCGGAAAGACAAACATCTAAACGCAAAGAGCGGAGTGAAGTAGACCGTAACCGGCGAAGAGTAGAGCAACATCTTGCGGGATTCCCACAAGGGAAACCGGATCGGCCAAAACAATTAACGTGGAGAGTAGTATTACTAGCGGCACAGGGGGATTCACGAGCCGCTTTAATTATCCCCGGGCTTTTATTACGCATATCTATCTCTCGTTCTCTTGCAACCCCCGCGTTCAGTCTTGCCCACCCCTTTGCTTTTCAAACAGCAAACCGCAGTCACTCAATTAAGACTAGATGAACGACTCATCATCAACTTAACCAGGGATTATTCCCCAAGTTACATTTTCATTAGATTTCTTCATATTTTTTAGATAATTCTTCATTAAATAAAAGTGAAGATTATATTTTAATTGACACTTTGTTAAAATTTCTTCGTTTTGGTAGATAATTGTGTAACTTTATTTTAATAATACACATCATCTCGAGCATAATTATGTTTTAACGAGCTTTTACAACATCGGCTCGGCCCTCCTGGAGGGCAGCGTCTCAGGATGGTATTATTAGCTGCTTAAAATTGATCGTCTCTCAAAAAATCTCTATGCCTAAAAATGTATACAAATTTTTTTTTTTTTTTTAATTATGAAAAGTGATCGAGTAAAGACGTAAAACATCAACCAATGTTCTCAATTAATTTGGCACCTAGAAGGTTAATTTTTCGACCATTCTCCCATTATGTCTAGTTAGAAAGAGAATTTCAAAAAATCCTGAAGTTACTTTTTAAAAAATTTATTAAGCAACAAACAGGCAGATATCTTATTCTTAATATGTTAGATTTTTTTATAATGATATTGATACAAGAAGAAGTTGCACCAAGAAGGTACAACCTCTGTAGTCCTCGGTGGACCCTATTATCGTGAAGATAAGAAGAGATTTAGGGATTGGATAGGAGTTGAAGTTATTTGTGGATGCCGGTCTTGAAAGATTGAAGGTTATAATTTGCTGGAAAGACGGCCGAGGGAAGAGAGATCCAGTCTCTAGATGTCATAGGGATAAACGAATTGGCGAATGTTCGATTAGTATCCAGATATTGCCTCATCAAATATAAATACATTCCTACCCTCATTTATGGGGTCGAATAATAAAAAATCTTTAAATTAGTTTTTAGATAATAATTGTCTGGAGAATTGCTTTAAACAAAAATTATGTCGATAGATTATTCCTTTTATTCTTAGAGATTGCCAAATTTACATTTTGTTCTTTTTGCATTTAACATGAACAACAAAAATAAACCAAAACATAGATAAAAGAATAAAAAAGAGGAATTATATATATAATATATATAATAAGCCAGATTAATTTGCAGCAATACTGACGTAATGCTGCCTACAGAGAGCGCTGATGCCGTCGGTATATTTGCGGCAAATTTGAAATATAATTGTAATTGGACTCGAATTTTGAAATGAAAGACCCAATTGATTTCAAATTAAGAAACATTAAATATATTGATAATTATTCCTCTTCTCCCACCCCCTCACCAGTCAAAAACTAAATATTCAATTCGCTTTTTTTGTGCACAGAAGAAGAAATTAATCACATCTTATTTGATTTATATATTATTTGTTTATTTTTTAATAATTTACCACTTTTTTTAAATTTTTTAAAAATCTAAATTTTGTTATTCTTATTTTTTGATTTTTACAAAATTGAACGACTTAAGACACGCATGCCCGAGTTTCTCATGACAATACTGGAGCAACCTGTCATACAAACAACACCTGGTCTTTTTTAAATATTTGGAGCCTTATATCGAATATCGATCCCAAATTTGAAAAAAAATAATATAATATAATACTCCTCCTCACACGATCCCACTTATTTAAATAAATCTACATATTTCCACACAAAAAATATTACAATGCTGTAGATTATAGAAGAAAAAAAATACTTCCAGATTCATAGGTAGAGCCTCATTTCTGTAGCTGTGTCAGGACGAAAATGAGGCGAAACTTTTAAGAGACTATGTATTTTCGGGAGTTTAAAGGTATACATTTGGAGTGTGGTTTTTTAAGAGGAATACAATTTTTGGACCGAGACGCTTCCAGACAGGGCACCAGCCCGGAGGGCCGAGCTTCGAGGGCGTGCCGAAGGCACGCACGAAAAGCTCGTAAAACAATATTGAAATGATTCAAAAGATAAAATAAAATGAATGTTTATCTCTGGAAATTTTATATTATTTTTTGAATCATTTCATTATTGTGTTTAATCGTCTTTTGTTGAAATTTTCTTCTATTTTGTATGATTTGGTTTCTTTTTGTTGACTGAAGATGGCTTATAGTTTCGGCCGAAACATGTATCTGTTATATTGTTATCTGAGTAATAAAGTGAGAAATTTTCCAACAAGATATTTTATTTATTTTGTTTTGCTACGAGGACTTCCAATAAGAGAGCAGAAATATTCATCCCTAGCATTCTAACCCAGAAATCAATTACAAACAGTTAAAGAAGTTAATGTTTCGGGGTAAAGTTTGGCTGAGGCTGATTTTTACACTCAACATTTTCTGTGTTTGAACCCAAATTGGCCGTGAACTAACTGAGAAATCAGCTTGAATTTGCCCAAAGTCATAAATAGTGCTGTATAAGGAAAGATATCTTAATTGATGAGGGCAATAATATAAAATTAATGTTACCTCTAGACATTTTATATTTTTTGAATCATTTCAATATTGTGTTAAAATCCTCTTTTGTTGAAATTTTCTTATATTTTTAACCAACTTCAAAAAAGGAGGAGGTTCTCAATTCGACTGAATTTTTGGTATGGACTGAATATTTGTGAAACCAACCTCGTATCTTTCTCAATTTTTATTATTATATTAAAATGTTTCACCTAGAACCAACACCGAACTCCTTAAAAGTTATTGAATATGGCTGATAGTTTCGGCCAAAACATGTCTGTCATATTGTTATCTGAGCAATAAAATGAAATTTTTTTTTTTTGTTTATTTCTTGTTACTTTATCCAATGCGAAGCATGGGTGGGTAAAGTATTGTAATCGCTCTCGCGCCAAGCGGGACTTCAAAGGGTCCTCAGGTAAAGACTACGGAACCCATGGACTCAATTAAGGTCACAAATTGTAGTATTCAATTAGGTTGAATTTTAGCACGTGACGATTTTGCCAAAAATTACCAGGGATCTCGTCGAGAGGCAAAAAAGTGCCATTTTTTTTGGAAGTGCGTGCGGATGGATGGATGGATGGATGTATGTATGTATGTGATGTTATCGTTTTTTCGTCCACGATTTTTTCCACACCTTTGCACCGATTGAAATGAAATTGAAAACCTACCATTAGTTTAACAAAATGAAGCGCTGATTAGTTTTTGGTACATATCGGCCCACAAACATTAGTACTTTATTTCAGTACTTTTTTAATTTTTTCTAAATATCTTGAAAATGACTTAACCAATTTTGATGAAATTTAAAATCCTAATTAAGTACCTTGGGGACAACAAAAAAGATTAAATAAAGTTTTTAGTAAAAGTATATTTTAAAGTACTTTACTCTAGAGTAAGATTGTACTTTTTTTAAATTCCTCTTATTTTGCCAAAATTTAAAAAACTTTATAATTTATTCATTTGATCGGTAATATAGCTCATTTAAACTTGTTTAAGTAAGAATGGTTAGGCTTTCGCTGTGAAATGATAAAAATTTTTGGGAGGAAATTTTATAAGTAACCATAGCAACTGCGTTGTTTTTTTTATCCGTTACCTTTGCTGAAGACATGGAGGTATCGAGCAACCAAAAATAGTGATTGATTCTTGATCTAATACTTAAGGAATAACCATTCTATATTGGATTTTTGACGTTTCGGTTTTTATTGGTAACCATTGCTGAAGACATGGAGGTATAGAGTTAAAATCAAAAATAGTGATTGATTCTGATCTAATACTTGAGGAATAACCATTCTATATTGGATTTTTGACGTTTCGGTTTTTATTGGTAACCATTGCTTAAGACATGGAGGAATCGAAGTTAAAATCAAAAATAGTCATTGATTCTGATCTAATACTTGAGGAATAACCATTCTATATTGGATTTTTGACGTTTCGGTTTTTATTGGTAACCATTGCTGAAGACATGGAGGAATCGAGTTAAAATCAAAAATAGTGATCGATTCTCATCTAATACTTGAGGAATAACAATTCTACATTAGGTTTTTGACTTTTTGATTATTATTGGTAACCATTGCTGAAGACATGGAGGAAACGGCTTAAAATCAAAAATAACGATCGATTCTTATCTAATACTAGCGGAATAACCTTATTGCATTTCATTTTTGATGTTTTGACTACTAATGGCAACCTCTACTGATAACGTGGAAGAATAGACTTAAAATCAAAAAGACTAAATTCTTTTTGGTAAAACAACGTCCAAGCTTTCGTTTTATTTGAGAGAACTAATTTTATTTCGGTTGACTAAAAAAATCTAAACGTAAGCCCTTTCTTTCGAAATGTAACGGAACTAGGTGGCTAATAGAAGAGGTGTGTTTATTCAAATGTAGATGATTGGCGAAGGTAGAAGTAGATTCCATATTAATATCATCTGATCTGCTAAGACTATTAAAGGCTCTTTCATGTACCGAGTAGCGAGTTCTGAAAGAGCGTCCAGTTTCTCCTATGTAGATTGGCGTCGCAATTATCACAAGTCAATTTATATACCCCTGATTTATCTAATTTGTCAATTTTGTCTAATTTATTATTAATTAGCTGTGAATCTAAAGTGTTTTTATTATATAAAGCAGGAGTTATACCAGATGTTCTAAGAGTTGTTCCAGATGTTCTAAGAGTTGAAGCTATGCTTGAAGTTGTGCCTATGCATACCTCATATCTCCGCCAATTGTCAACCGATTTTGAAAAAAAATTTTGCATTGGGTCCAGTCTAGCTTCCGATTGGTCCCATTTTTTTTTCGTTTTTTTTTCATAGGTATTAGACCTTTTTTTATTAGGTTTGTTTAGACCTAACCTCTTTGTTTATGAACCGATTTCGATGGTTCTTTTTTTATCCGAAAGGGGGGTGTCTTAGGGATGGTGTCATATTAATTTGGTCAAGTTCTGATGATATGATCACTATTAATAACATCACTAAAAAGAGAAAAATAAAAATAATTTTTAAGAAAAAAATAAAAACCGACTTCAAAAAATTAAATGCAACAAAATAAAATACACTAAAAGGTATAAAATAATTATTATCTTATTTAGTTACAACTAAACGACGAAATATTAACATGAAATTACATTTTGAAGTTGGTGCCAAACATATACCTTTTATGAATCGCACTCGACGGATCTTACTTAGTACGTTTGGCGGGTACGCTCGCTTATAGGTATAGTTTGTTTGATACCGACTTTAAAAAGTAATTTCATGTTAATATTACGTCGTTTAGTTGTAACTAAATAAGATAATAATTATTTTATACCTTTTAGTGTATTTTATTTGTTGCATTTAATTTTTTTGAAGTCGGTTTTTATTTTTTTCTTAAAATTTTTTTTTTATATCTTAATGTGAAACCTACCAAGTATTTTTATCCAATAATTCTATATATTTTAGTTTATTCTCAAAGAAGTATGGATCAGATTAAAGTCGAAGTGCCGAGAGTCGGGTTTAAAATTCTTAATTGAAATACTATTTTCTTATATTAGAATGAATACGTGTACCTTCACATCGATTAAATCGATTTCTTTCTCATTTATTTTTTGGTTGTTATCGTATATCCATGTTAATATAGGAATGTACTATCAAAATTTCATGGTCTGTGTGGTATCTGATACACCCGATATAACTGAACTGTTTGATATAGGTAAAGAGATTAAATAAATTAAAATATTTTTTTGAAACTTATTGAAAAAAAATGTAGTAAAATATTTTTTTAAGGACCCAAAGTATATGCTTAGCGACCCAATTTTGTGTCGCGACCCATAGGCTAATAACCACTGCCGTAAGGTGAAAGTTATCTTCATTGATGAGAGTAAATTTAATTTGACAACTCCTCTGAATTAATACAGAATATCAGAAAACAAAACAGGTCATTAGATGAGATTCTATATAACATGGGTGCTTACAGGGGGGGGGACGTTAAGACGCAGAGTGCGCTTTTGTAATTTCTGGGTGGAGGCAAAATTGTTGCATTTTACCATGATCTATATATATATATAAAATTAAGGTTTTGTCTGTATATTGGTCCAAATCACGCCAAAATTTGGTTGCACACGTTTCAAGCAAAGTTATGAACGAAAACACCCTCAACAAAATTCCTGTCTGTCTCTATCTGTCGGCCTGTATGTATGTCTGTTTGCGTGGTTTCGAAAAGTTGCTCACGATTCACGTAAAAGCGGCTGAAGGGATTATTATGAAATTTCTTATTTGGATCAGATGTCTTCTAAATTACGTTTATAGCTATATAACGTTTTGATATTTTGACCCCAAAAGGGGGTTTGGGGAGCGCACGAATGAAAATTATCAAATAACTCCTAAACTGAAGGAGACAATAAAAGAGTGTGTCTTCTGCTGGAATTATAAATTGTATTTATTTATAACGAGACTCTAGTTTCGAGGGCTTTGCCCTCTTTATCAGTCTATTACAATGGATTCACAGGAATTAATTTATGAATGAAGAGGGCAAAGCCCTCGAAACTATAGTCTCGTTATAAATAAATAAAATATATAATTCCAGCAGAAGACACACTCTTTTATTGTCTCCTTCAATATATAAAAATTCTGCTACTCTCGGCAAAAACTTTCAATTTAACTCCTAAACTATTAACTCTACGCAGTGGCGTAGCGAGAGGGGGGCAAGGGGGTCATCTTGCTCCGGGCGCTACTCACAAAGGGGCGTATTTTTAAGTGTGGAAAGAGAAAAATTTCAAATGATCAACTTTGATGATATTATTGATAAATTTGCTTCATCAAAAGCAAGGAAAATTTATACATAGTAATTAGTTTTATTAATGTATTATAATCATATTATTATTAAATATATGTATCTCCTTAGGGATAATAAATATGATATTTATACTTATATTAATATACTTTTTTTATTGCTTTAAAACTGCGTGTTTTTAAAATATTTCTTTATAAATATGTAAAATAAATAATAGGCATCTTTTGAACTAATTCTAGATGATCATATACATTTCAAAATCTAGTCTTGTTTTCTCAACTACATTTTTTGTCACAAATTTAAAGCCTAGCTTGAGCCTATGACTTTATTTATTTTACTTTATTTATTTATTAATTTGTGAGTATATTTTACATATAATATTATATGGTTTTCGAATGGGGGGGGGGCGCTAAAAAGGTATTGTGCCCCGGGCGCGAGTTAAGCTCGCTACGCCATTGACTCTACGGCACATTTTATAATGAGCAAAGTTGTAGAGATGTGATTTCTGACAACTTTTCTTAAAAAATTCCTCCAAAAAATCACTCAAAAAAAAGGGGGGGGGGGGTGAAAAAATGTAAATTCTTGCCCTTGAAACAAACTCAACCCAATTTTGTAACTATACATAATCTGTGGGCCTCTAGAGAGCTATAAATGCAAAAACTAACCACCCAAAATAGGGCGGTGGGGGTCAAAAAATGAAAATTCTTGCTCTTGGACCAAACTCAACCAAATTTTGTATACATCATCTGTGGGTCACTAGAAGGCTAGAAATGCAAAAACTAACTACCCAAAATGGGGGGGGTCAAAAAATGAAAATTCTTGCTCTTCGACTAATCCTAACAAAATTTTGTATACATAATCTGTGTGTCAGGCTAGAAATGCAAAAACTGGGTGAGGGTGCTGGGGTGGAATGGGGTGGGTTAAGGTATGAGGTGTAGGGTGGTATGAGGGTCGGGGTGGAATGGGGTGGGCTGAAGGATAGGGGCTGAGTAGGGTGGGGGTGCAGGGTGCTAGACAGGGGTGTGGTGCGCGAGGGTGGAAGGCACGGGGTGGTGGTGCAGGGTTGGAGAAGTGTGGGGGTGGTGTCCCAGAGGCGTTGTGGGGTGGCGGTCCGAGGTGGGTGGGGTGCGGGGTGGAGTTTTTTGGGGGTGGACGGGTGCATGGTGCGGGAGGGGGGGTCCAGGGGGCGAGTCCCTGGCTAGCAAGAGGGCCGCCGAAGGCGGGCCTTGCAGCTAGTATTCTACAAATTAAACGAGTCAAGCCTTATAACATCAACAAAACTAATAAAAAAGCTCTTCTAATTCTTTAGAATGGAGGGGAGTGGGGTACTTTTCATGAAACTGGAGGGGGCTGAATCATGAAGCTAAGGGGAGGGTCATCCCTGTATATAATAAGCTGATTTTTTTTACAAATTTGTATAAATGAGCTGTATTGTAAATTCAAGTTTCAGCTTTTTAGTTCACTTTTCTCATCATCAAAAAATTGCCAAATCACCAAAACTTGCAGGAAAACCATGCCATTTTTTTCCTCAAATTTTCAATGACTTTTTTTAAACTACTTTCACAATATAATGAAAATAAAAAATTAAATTTAAATTTGAAAAATGAGCTTAAATTATTTTTTTATTAATATTTTGAAAATCCCACTTAAATATGTCTGCGCACAATCACACCCAAAAGTTTTAACGCTTAAGGTCAGCTGCCCGGCTGTCAATACAAAGATAATGGCCAAGCATTAGTAAAATTTGAACTATTTTTTATCCTTTTTTTTTTATTTATTTCTAATTTATTATATCTTTTTGATAAATTAATTCACTAATCCAATTTTAAACAAAATACATTGGCACAAGATATTGTTTCCTTTTTTTATTCATAAAACAAAAATAAAAAATTCTCTAGCAGGTATTTATATTATTATTTATTTACTATTATATTTTTATAATAAATTATCAATGAAATCCTCTTTATTTAGACTAGATATATTCAGTTTATTTAATCATGATTCTTTATTTCTACTTTCTTACAGCAAAAGTGCATTTTTATAATAAACTAAACAATATTTAAAATTGAGTAACAGAGTTGTTAATTTATAAATAAAAATCAATATTTATTTTATTATTAATACTTTAATTGTCAGAATGATTATTTGGAACATTATTTTTAGGGCAAATCGATCTCGAGTGATAACCAAAAATTGAGTAATTTTACCATACGTGTTTTGACTTTTTGAACAGGTTTGCCTTTCTTGAGATATCTTTTATAAACTTAATATGTTATTTGTCCCTCAATTAAAATAAATCCAGTATGAATTATTTTTATATATTTTTACCTTAATGTAGTTGTTTCACCATATGGGTTTTTATAGGATTTTTTTAAAATTTAGACAGATTATTATTTAAATACTTCTGCATCGATTGGTGGCAAAACGAAATTTATGAACAATGATAGTTCCGGAGATATTAAATTCCAAAGATAGAGTTTTTCAGACTCTTATACATTGCACTATACGGGATATCGGAAAGTTTACATACATATTTAATTATAATTAAGAAACTCTTCTTACCGTTGTTATAAAAAACTAAACCAACATTAAACAATAACTAATACCTTTTAAGAAAATTTTAATTCATAGTTTCAACACAGTTTCTGAGATATTAATTAATAAATAATTAAAAATTTACACTAAAAACATGCTGGCAAAAAGGCATATATTTAACCTAAAAAGTGGGTTAACTTTAATAAGACTTAGTAAGAACTTTTTGTTTTTTAAATCTCCCTTTATAATGTACTTTATCTGATATTTCTATGATAAAATATATACATGCTCGGACAGTGTTGCTAGATTAGTCAAACGAGCACGGGATTGACTAGAAGTGGTACACTACAGCTAAAACTTTTGGGTTTATGAATTATGAATCCTTATTGTCTGTACTATATACTCTAGCATTAACTTTTTGCTAGTATTTATTCTCGCGAAACAACTACCTTAAACTGTTTCGATCAGCACATGATGACCATCTTAAAATACTATACTAGTATAAAATATAATACTATACTAGTATAAAATACTATACTAGTATAAATACCGTTTTATTTTTAATGAGCATTTGCAAAAACAAACGATATTTACTTTTGAGTATAATCACCCTCTTGGTGAAAATATTGTAAAAATATAAATAGATAAAAATAATTTGTTGAGATTATTAAATTTATTTCAAATGTGTTACAAATAACTCTTCAAGTTTAAAGAATTTAAATTACCAATTTATAAAAATTTTAACAATTATAATATTAATATTATAAATTCTCAAAATTTTATGTAATTTCACATTATTGAAACTAATTTGTTTATTTATTTATTAAATAACATTGCTTCAAGTTTCGGCTTTTTAGTTCACTTTTCTTATCATCAAAAAAATTGCCAAATCACCAAAACTTGCAGAGAAACCATCCCATGTATTAGATGAAGGAGGAGGTATCAAAGATGGATGCGCTGGGTTTAATAAAACACCCTGAATAAAATGTTTCGGCCTGAATTTATTTGGCCATCTTCAGTATTGGGAGTTATATACACAATGAAGTACACATATGTGATTTAACCTAGCCTTGTCAAAAATAAGAATTGTAGCTTTATGTAAATTTATACTGTGCTTGCGCCAAAGGTCCAGAGATAGATCATTTATCTCTGAACCTTTTTATTCAGGGTATTTTATTGAACCCGGCCCATCCAACTTTGGCTGATACCTCTTCCTTCATCTAAAACAGTTCCATCACAGGCACGAACTCAAACAACATCCGTAGCATTGCTTATTTTCAAGGCATCATGTGTAAGCAAATATTCAGTACAAGGCCCACACAATAAAAAACAAAATTCAATAAAGAAATCACAAAGCAAACCAAAAATATCAAGTGGGACTTATCACCACGTGAATTTATTATACATCTGCCTCTTCTATATGTGTATCATTTCCTTTTTATTACACAACAAATAGATATATGAATTAATAGAAATAATGTATGAAATTGATTTTCACGTTTATCTAATATTACTTATTGGAAAGCAAAAGGAAATTAAATAATGTCTTTTTATTAATAAAACTATTTTAATTTACCTTAGGCATTAATTACCAATGTATTGTTTTTTTAAATCTAATATAAAACACAATATAATTTAATATATCTTCTTCTTCCCGACTGCCATACCCGAAACGGGTGACGGCGCCTCTCCACATATACCTGTGTTGAGTATGTTTAGTTGTTTTACACTGATATACGGGACCTTACTTTTTAACGCCGGTTCCGAACGGCTAATTTGGAGAGGTTACTAGGCAATTATACTCTTGGTTGCCATTGCTTTCCAAGAGGAGGCGACTGCAAATATCTATCTGCCGAGACTCGGTCTCGAACCAGCGATCTTCGAGTCAGCGGCCCAACACTCTAGTCACTGACCCACAGTCGCCTAATATATCATATATAAATAAGTCATTAATCAAATTCGATTTTAACAATCATCAGTCTTTTTAATTATTTTTTTGAAATTTTTTTCAATATCCACGCGATACTGATCTAATGAAAAATATAATAATAAAACTAAGATAAAATGTTTCACCTAGAACCAACACCGAACTCCTTAAAAGTTATTAATGAAAAATAATATATATAATTAAAAAGACTGATAATGAGGGCCAAGCCTTCGAAACTATAGTCTCAAACAAATAAATAATATATATACAGATATATAATTTCGATATATATGTGTGTATGTTTATTTGCATCAATCAGAGGACAACCTCTTTGTTTCTCTTTGTGAATCAACAACTCTGCTACTCTCGGCAAAACAAAAACTTTTCAATTAAGTCTTATGACGTTCGGTTAGGATGAATTCCTTTCGGCTTCTGCGTTTAGGAGACCCTCAACTTCTGAGTCTCCTAACCGCACAATCCAGCCGAACTGAATATATCCGTACCGGTCAAGACTTGCACATATTTAAACTTTCGTTCATGGCGACAATGTTTCTATGTAACGTCACGGGCCTTATTTATTACTTTTACAAAACATGGGGCCAGATTGATCGAGACTGTAACACTTCTGCTCACACAGCAGGAAGCACGGTTTCAAGCCATTCACTGTATAATCTGACCACAACAGCAATTTATACACACGCAAATTAAACATTAAATAAAAGTATCCCTTGTGCACTGGCTTTGTTCATCAAGTTAAAACAATCACAAAACATAATATTTTATTTATTCTTCTTAAATGTATAACTCTGCTACCCTCAATGAAATTATATTTTAATTAAAAATAAAACAAAACCATTCACATACATTATTTTATATATATCTTAAATTCATTCAGACAAATATTAAATATATCATTTATATATAAAGCTTGACTTCTCATAAATAATAATTTGTTAATAAAGGCCTTATTATTTTATTTTAAATATGATTATTATATTTATTTATTTTTCTTCATATTTCCAGAAATGGCAGACGATAAACCAACCGCTATGTGGAAAAAACCAGATGAAGTTAATCGATTACATAAATTGAAATTAAAAAAGAAAGCATTACAGGCTCGTATGGAAAAATCTTTATCTGGAAACAATGCAGAAGAAAAGAAAATATCATTAGGAGATTCAAATACTGGCAGAGAAAAGAGAAAAAACCCTTTTAAGTAAAATATTTATTTTTATATTATCATAGTACATCTAATATAAAATTCCCTCAAATTTAAGAGGCCCCTGTTTTTCCTAAAAATCTTTATGAAAAAATAACAGACTTGTTAGAATTTAAGTCGGATCCCGTTTAGAAAATTATATTTCAATGAAAAAAGGTGTATCATAAATTCGATGTATTTCAACGCACACACTATGGTACATTTATCAATCGGCCTAAGGAGTCTATCATCTCCTATTCAATAAAATTCAATAATTTGACATATAATATAATATATATACATAATAATCTACTAAGATCTTTGGTAAAATTGTCCTTATTCAATTTCCCATTTAATTAAAATAAAGGTATGAAGCCCAAAGTTATTCATTTTGAAAAAAATTCCATCCAAGACAATCAAATTTTTATTTTAAATATAAAATAAAAAGCCCCTTTATTGGAAACTTTTTTCAGCTAAGGCAGAATTTTACTTATCAATTATTTTATGAATGAAAGGAAACTTTCTTGCTTTGTTTATATACCATATGTATGTCAGAGGAAATTCATCTCTAGGGTTAGGCTAACTGCCTGGATGGCAAATTGGCGCTTGGGTTCGACTCCTGAGGGGGCGAAACCTTTTGACATATAATATATACATAATAATCTACTAAGATCTTTGATAAAATTGTCCTTATTTAATTTCTCATTTAATTACAATAATTTTATTTGAAATTAAAAAAATAATTAATTCAATTTCAAAGCTTATTACTTGGTTCGCCCAGGGCCTGCCTGTCGGGTGGCCCTTCTATTAAATTAACTCCAAAAAAATTTTTTATCAAAAATGCCTGTAACGTGAAGAAAAAATAAATGTTTCCAAACATGATTTTTTCTGTATGTCTGTGGTTACTGTATCTGTGTGTCTGTCAGGATTCCGATACTCGATAATCCAAGATGAAACTAAATATAGTAGTTCGTTTTTATACTAAAATGTTTCTATTTACAATGCCAAGATCTAATTAGATTTTGAGCCCATTAGTTTTAGAACTTACAGGCCAAAAATTCGGAAAAAATAATATTTTATTGAGATTTGAATTTATTATCAAAATAAAGGTATAAAATCGCATACCCAGTCTTGAAAAAGTTTTCCTATAAAGGGCTATTATTTGCCAGACCTTTTTTTAGATCCACGTTGAATTTTATAACAACTTGATTATACAGTCATTGCTGTGATTCTAATAGATTCGTATCGAGGAAGGAGAGAACATAATCCATTAATGCTATTTTTAAAATATTTAATTTAAAGTTAATTTATTTATAGGTATTCATAGTTAGCCATACATAAATTATTAAAATGTTTTTTTTACCAAAAAGAAATAATTTTTATAAGCCATAGAATGGGATAATCAATCCTTGGATATACTCACTAATATCCTCTTAGTAATACTCTTTTCCGATATGTAACTGGAAAGGCGTTTTATTTCTGTTCCATAAATAAGTGTTGAATTGCATTTGTTTTTTATTATTTTTGCAAAAAATAAATGAACGAGCTCAAAAATAAAACTTGGCACCGCATTCATCGTCGTCGACGTCTGGCTTCTAAAATATATTAATTTCATTTAAACTGATTAAATTCGAAAGTAATCAAACTAAAATAAAATCAAGTGAAATAATGTAAAATAGAAATTATAACTAAAATAATAAAACAAATTATCTTTAAAAAATTTCTTCATTTTACAGCGAATTACTTAGAATTTTTAAAATCACTCTCAGAACAAAATAGCACTTAAACTCGTTTTAAAATAGTTGTTCCGCCAAATGGGTTTTCTTAGGATTTTTTTGAGATTTAGACAGATTATTATTTAAATACTTCTGCATCGATTGGTGGCAAAACGAAATTTATGAACAATATAGTTCCGGAGATATTAAATTTCGAAAATATAGTTTTTCAGACTCTTAAACATTGCACTATACGGGATATCGGAAAATTTACATACATATTTAATTATAATTAAGAAACCCTTCTTACCATTTTTATAAAAAACTAAACCAACATTAAACAATAACCAATACATATTTTAAGACAATTTTGATTCATAGTTACAACACAGTTTCTGGGATAATAATGAATAAATAATGAAAAATGTATAAAAAAAAATTTACACTAAAAACAATTTGGTAACAGCGCATTTATTTAACCAGCGAAAGATGTATAAAGCTCGCATGCGCTAGATTTTTTCAAAATTTTAATTTTCGTAAGGTGTAACGTAGGCGTTGATTACATTTGTTAAAAAATAACAAAACGATTTTTATAGAAATATATCGACCTTTAAAATGTATTTTATCTGTCATTTTAATATAAAAATATTCAATCTCTTACAATGGTGACAGATTTGTCAAACGAGCACGAGATTGGCTAGAATCGGTACATAAACAGCAAAAAGTTTTGGGCTTATGAATTATGAATCCTTATTGTCTGTTCTATATAGTCTAGCATTAACTTTTTGCTAGTATTGTCGCGAAACAACTACTTTAAAATATACTTGATTAATTATAAATTAAATTTGTTTATTTTTAAATTGGAGAATAGCAAAAAGATGAAATTGAGTTCACAAGATGATCTGGATATATCAAATGATAATACATTATTTCAATTACTTAATATAAATAAAAATAAAGAAGACACAGAAAAAAAAACAAAACCCGAACCTCGACGACTTGATTTCTCAAATATTCTATCTTCACAATCACAAAACTCATCGTCTTCTAGTCAAACGAAAATTATTAAACCTGATGTAATGAAATTAAGATTATCAGCAAAATGTACAAAATTATTAACTCGATATTATAAATTTTCAGGATGAGATAGTTGTGATGAAAGCAATAAATGAAAAGTATATACCTATTGATTGGACTCTAAAAAGTAAATTAAGATTTTTATCCACACGACCTTTTGCTTGGAATCAAAAATTAAAGACAAGTGAAGAATCATCTGGAATTACAGCGTTCGTATTTAAAAGATTTTTATACATTTTACTTAATTTTAAATATATCAACTTTTATATTCTCGATTGTTAAATTCTTAAAACATAAAACTATTTATTCTCTTAATCAATCAAAATAATATCAAAATATTTTAAATAAAAAAGATTTTTATTCATTTTTGTTTTTTTGTTTTTTTTAGATTTGTACGTTGTCTGGATCCATTGAATCCAAATAGGACTGTTGATATTAGTACAAACGCCCTCTTTCATCAATTCTGCCTTGTTTGGCAACATCCCTCATTGCCATGGCTAGAAACTTTCCCCCGGACCTCTTTAAGTTCTTCTGACAAAGCACACTTGACACCTTCTTTTATTAAGGAAGGAAGTATTAAAGAATCCCTCTACCAAGATTGGGTGGAAAGTTTCTCATCATTATTTCAGGTGTTTATAATATATATATATATACATACTAAATGCTTATTTTACAGGTTGATTCACAACGAGAATAAAAAAACTTGGGGGGGGGGGGATTTAGAGTAGTTGCATGTCATTAGCAAAAAATGTTATATGAACATAGGTCCTATTTTAACTCCTTATACAACTTTTTTTAATAGCTGCATATATTTAAGGAGGTTCTTCCGCGACAATCCACACAAAAAGTTTTAGCCTCGTAACCACTCTATAAATATGAACGGTGCCAAAATTTTAGGTTATGTTTTTTAACGTGACTGTACTTTTTACACTACTATATTCTCTTTATGAATATATCGTTTCCAAGCCATTGATATTATATCCCCTCCACTAAAAATAATCGCCCAAATATGTTGTTTTTTTTGTTTATTTTTTTTATCAAAACTAAATACATGGTAAATAATTTCAATTTTTTTTTAAGTTACTCCGAATATATTATTCTAACAAATATTAATTTTTCATCAAGATGGTGAAAGTCCTTCAATGAAAAAAAATAAAATAATGATCATTTTCCCACCCTTTCCCAATCTACCATATGTAAAAAATTTCATTTTTAATTGCAATTATTTCATGTTTGGTGGTAAATCCTCTTCAAATTTTAACAGTGTGTTTATTATGCTTTTAATTACTTATATTTCAAGTTTCTTGAATTTTTGCATTTGTGCACCTTATTTATCTATTTAACAATGAAAACAACACACAATTAATATTATATTTAATATTTGATAATAAAATTAATGCTCACATAAACAGCTCAAATATATAAATAAGTACGTTAAGTTCATATGCGAGCGTGTGTTTATTTCAACCCTGTAAATGAGTTGGTCCAAAGGTGCTATGTTCTGTTTTTACTTTATTTTTAAATAGCTAACAGTTAAAATTTATTGTGTTATTTTCATTGTTGAATAAATATTAAATGTATGTACATAATTCTAAATAAAATTTTGATCGGCTGTAGTTCTGTAATGGATTGAAATAGAACCTATATTCATATAAATTTTTTTGCTTAAAATGTCCTCGCTAACAATTTTCCAAAGTTTTTTACACTTGTTGTAAGTCATCCTGTGCATATTTTGTTCCAAAAGTACAGTGAGTGGCCAAATTATTATACTCATTTGAAAAATTATATTTTTCATACGTTTTTAAGGGTTTAGCTTACTATTAAACTCATGATATCGTTTCAATTGTTGCCTTTATAAGTTTATTACCTTAGGACAATACAAATTCAATAATAAAAATAGAATTTCAATATTTAGTGAATCCTGCCTTTCGAGCAATCACATTTCGTATGCGCTGCGGCATGCTGACAATGCATTTTTTGGCTAATTTTTGAAGTGCAGGTGTATTGTGCCATGCTTTAATAATATTTTCTATCAAGTCCCTTTTGTTAGTAATTATTTTATCTTTGCAAATTTCTATTTTTAGACCGCCCATACATTTTTGATTGAGTTGAGATCTGGCTAGTTGCCAGACCAGTCCAAAAGGGTTATTAGACTAAATAAATTTTTATAATTTTCTAACTGATATGACAAAGAATAATTGACCTATCAATGAGAAGTGTTTTGACCGCGCTTTATTTGAAAAAGATATTTTATCACGAGACTATTGCGGATTATGCTATTAAAGTCTGTGGAGTCTTAAATCTGGACCAGGAGAGAAAATTGTCATATCAGTTAGAAAAATTATAAAAAATTTATTTAAGATCATTATTTCAAGTTAGAAATATATAAGTTCAAATATTATTTTCACTCAATATTTGACAAAAAATCCCTACAGTTGATTCGTGATTGAATCAAATGTAGAAAACATTCGGTTATTAGACTAGATTACTACTAGATTTTTTGAAAAGTTTGAATAAAATAAATTTACTTGATAAAAATCATTTGAGTATAATAATTTGGCCACCCACTGTACAATACTAATTGAGTCATGATATTTTTATTTTCATTATTATTTCGTAATTGATGGAAGAGAATTATTTCTAAGAAATATGAAAGGCTGAAAATTCCGAGAGGGAAAGCTCAAGGCATGGGAAAAGGGTTTTGACTATGATCCACCAACACCAATACTCTACTAAATTAAATTATTGAATCGGAGATAAACATCATGTAATTGTTAATACTCGTAAATCTTGAGGTCCTTAAATGTCTGTGAGTAAGGAAAACAAGAAGAGTTGGTCTGACATTTGTGAACATTGAAAAAGGCTCTGGGGCTATTCATACTAAAAATATTATTTGCTGAATGACAGGCGATTCTTATCTCATTCTTCTCTGTATAGACTTCATCTATATTTTGTTGTATAAATGAACTGAACCCATCATATCAAATTTATTTATGATACCTTAAATTTTAAGCGTTTTGGTCATATCCGTCTTTAAAACACTACATCACACTTCTTGGCATTTTTAGTCTTCTATTATTGCTTCAGGAAATCCACCTGATTTATTGATGACATTTCTCTTCTAGAAAGTAATAAATGAATGCTTGGAACGGAATCAAAAAAATTTAGAAAAGATCAAATTGAAAATAAATAAAAGCAAGGCTCTTAGTTTGTAGAAAGAAAGAACAAACGAGACAGGATTGTATATAAATAAGCCGAGACAACCTAGAAGAAATTAAGGAATTAAAATCACTTGCGACAGAAGGAGCCAAAAAGAAATTAAATCCAGAATTTCTCAAGTTAAAATGTGGTTTAATTCAAAACAAAAATTATTATGCTTAGAAGGAGAACTCCTAAATCAGCTTCAGATGTAGATAAGGAAGGGGAGATGACTGAGCCCTGAGGAATTACATAATATGGAAGGAAGAGCATCATATTCCATCAACCACAGCTTTATTATTATGGTTTGAGACAAAGCTTTCAAACTTATTTGAATATTTTACAGGTTATTTTTTACTTTTTGGAAACAAAAATTAACCGTTTTAAGGTATTAAGCACACACCAACTTTAATTCATTTATAACAGGAGTCATTAAAAATCCCTTAGAAAATAAAGTTTTTAGAGGTTTCATTAGGTCCTACTTATAACATAGTAATATATAAAATTAAGGTTTTGTCTGTACATTGATCCAAATCACGCCAAATTTTGGTTGCACACGTTTCAAGCAAAGTTATGAACGAAAACACCCTCAACAAAATTCCTGTCTGTCTGTATGTTTCCGACGTTTCCGAAAAGCTGCTCACGATTCACGTAAAAACGGCTGAAGGGATTATTATGAAATTTCATATTTGCATCAGATGTCTTCTAACTTAGGTTTATTGCTATATAACGTTTTGATATTTTGATCCCAGAAGGGGGTTTAGGGGGGCGCACGAATGAAAATTATCAAATAATTCCTAAACTATTAACTCTAAGGCAAATTTTATAATGAGCAAAGTTGTAGGGGATGTGATTTCTGACAACTTTTGTTTAAAAAAATTTCACCAAAAAACTACCCAAAAAAAGGGGGTGGGGGGGTCAAAATGTGAAAATCCTTGCTCTTGGACCAAACTCAACCAAATTTTGTATACATAATCTGTGGGTCACTAGAAGGCTAGAAATGCAGAGGGTGGGTTCGGGGGGTGGGGGTGGAGTAGAGGGTTTAGGTGAGGGTCCAGGGTAGTAATGGGGGGGGGGGGCTCAGGTGAGGGTCCAGAGGCGTGGTAGGGTGGTGCGGGGTGGAGGGCATGGGGGTAGGGTGGTGCAGTGAGGAGTGAGGGTTCAGGTGAGGATCCAAGAGGCTTAGTGGGTTGGGGCGCGGGGTGATGGTGCGGGGGTGGGGTCCGGCGGATGGTGGGGGTGGGGTAGTGCAGGGTGGGGTGGGGGGTTCAGGTGAGGGTCCAGAGGCGTATTGGGGTGGTGGTGGGTGGGAGTGGGATATGAGAGTGGCGTTCGAGCGTTGGGGGTCCAGGGGGCATGCCCTCTGGCCAGCAAGAGGGCCGCCGAAGGCGGGCCTTGCAGCTAGTATAACATAGTAATGGAATATGTTCCTCTAAGATTAGCTTAAATCAGGTTCAATGTATATAAAAATAAGTAGTTGGATAATAATACATTCTACACTCAACTAAAAAAAATTATTAATGTTTTTTTTTGTTTTAAATCACTTATTATTTTTAGCTACTTCGAGCAAAACAATGCCCATATTTTTATGTAATGGCGAATCAATTTACATGTTTATTCCGTGCAGCTGGAATATGTGGAATTCCAGAAATGCATGCACTTCTCACACCAACTACACGAGGATTTCGAAAATTACTCAAAGATGATGGTTAAAATAATGAAATAAATTATTTTCAAAATATAAAGAGATTAAAAAAATGATTTTTTTTTCATATCAGATGTAGTATTTTCAATGCCTCTGGATAAAACAAGTAATAAAAATAATTTGGAGAAGCGCTTGTCTCCAGACACAGGTTACGCTACCGGAGAACAAGATGAAAATGAATCAAAGAGAGCAGGCTCTTCAGATCCCATTGAATCTGATTATGACGATGAAGATGACAATGAAGCTTGGTTAGAGGAATGTGGTTTAGCGCCGCAACAAATTCAACAATTTAATACCAAACAGGTGAGAATAAATAATAGAAAATCTAATGAATTCCAAAGTAATTCCCCAGACGGTGTACACCTAATTCCAATCGCGGTTTACCCATCGGTTCAAATACTATTCATCTATTAAAGGGTGTTTTTTTTAGATGTTCACAACTTTAAATTAAAATAAAACAAAGAAAAATATTTTTTATATCAATGAAACTGGCTTTATTGGAAAGATAATTTTATGCCATTAATGTTTTAATATAATTTCGGCCATGTGGCCGCAGCGACTGGCGCGTAGATGGCACAATCTGGATTTCCAATTTTCACACACTTTTCGCAGCCATTGCGGCCGTATTTTATTTATTTATTATATATATTACATAATGGTAAATCTAAATATAATAATAATAATATTATTTTAAACGTCAATCGGCTTTATACTACATACAATAACTCATACAAAACAAAAAGAAAATAATGTAAATCAGGATAATAAATAAATTAACACCATGAGTGCACTTCTCAAGGGTGAATATCCCTCCCCACATTCCTCAACGAACGATTGATACCTACCACCAAAAAAGTTTATATTTGAACAATTGTTATTAACTAGGTCAGATATGCGATCAATAGGCTCATTGCGGACATAGCTCTTCGTAGATCTTTTACAGTTGAGTAGTCTATTTAGTCTAAGGCTTGGTCGAGGACATATAAAATAGAACTGCTCCAGCAGCTCGGGGGTATCAATAAGAAAGACCATTAATAATTCGCCGAATGTTGTGTTCCAAGTGTTCAATCGTCTCTGGTTTATCGGCGTAGACAAGTGACTTGACATATCCCCAAAGCCGATAAACCAGAGACGATTGAACATTTGGAACACAACATTCGGCGAAATACGGCCGCAATTGCTGCTGTGTGAAAATTGGAAATCCAGATTACGCCAGCCGCGGCGGCCACATGGCCAAAATCATATTCAAACATTAATGGCATAAAATTATCTTTCCAATAAAGCCCGTTTCATTGATATTAAAAATATTTTTCTTTGTTTTATTTTAATTTAAATTTGTGAACCTCTAAAAAAAACACACTATATAAACGCACTAATTTCAAGGGCTTCATGAAAATTACATATATATAATTAATTTCCTTCAGGTTCTATACTTTTAATCAATTCTCCAGGTAAAAATTCATTTGTTATTTTTAATATAGTGCTTGACTAAAATTGATTTCTTGTTGTATGTCACAAAGTAAATGCTTTAACAAGTGACAAAGAGTAGATGCTAAATGGAGGGACTGGGATGGCCAATCAGATGACAGGCCCTTTGTACTTGTACACTTGATAATTAATTGAACTAGTGTGTTTACTCTTTATCTAATTTGGATATTATACACATATTATCAATATTTAATTAATGTAATTTAATTCACATTTATTATTCTATTAATTTTCATTACATTCTTAATTGATATTCACTCTGATCTCATCTTGTCATCTGTAATAAAAGAAATGTTGTAGGTAGCTACTTCTATTTCCAAATTACGCAGTTTTTGTAGCTTATATAAATGATAGAAAATAATTTTGTTTACTTGAGGTGATTTATTCTCTGGGCATTGGGAAGTTTTAAAAGTTATTGTGTTTTGGTTACAAGATTTTCAAAAGCTCACTAAGTTTAGAATGAATGATAAATGACAAAATAACCTCATGACTCATGCTGAGAAAAATTTATTGAAATTTTATTTTACACAAACTTTTGGTATCAAAGCGCCCTTAAGGACGTTCCCTGATATAGCTCAGATGCAGTTCGCTCATTCCTACTCTCATATGCGCAGAAAGGCAAAAATATTTTCACTGCGTCATTTCTCGGATTTGGCAACATTGCATTCTTACCGACGCTAAAAGACAAAGAATAAAAAAAATACTTCATGAAACAACTCAATGCGAAATTCCAGAGTTTGAGAGAATTAGCTAAAAATCTCAAATGTATCAGCAGCAGAAGTTTTTTAGATATGGAAAAATTGAGTGATTTTAGTGCTACGTTGTCAAGTCGCCATCTCTCACTTACCATGCCATAAGAGAAAAAATGAAAACCATCAAAAGTAACTAACTTTTAACATTTTTCATACAAAACGAATACCGCTTGATACAATTATTTTAACAAAAAAAAATTTGTTATATCTTCAGTTAATGATTCTCAGTTTTTCAAAATAATTTCAAGAAAATTACTATTTTTATTTAATGAAACAGTCGCTTTAACATCAATGTGGATAGGGTTCCCGTGTTAAATATGCGAATTTCCAAGGTCAATATTTACAAATTTAGTGACGCAAGGACTATTGAAAAAAAATTTACGTTTAAAGGACACTTATAAATATGGTATTCAAAGTTTTTAAAGGATTGCAAGAAAATCGATTTATTAGGGAACGCCCTTAAAAAGTGGGTAATTTTAATTATTAATTTCTATTTTTGTTTTTTTTGTTTTAGAAAAAAATTGATAATAATCGTGAAAAAACAATAGACAAAACACCAGAATCGCTAATTTATGTAGAAGGAGTTGAGGTACAAGCATTATTCAATTTCCTAGTTAATTGCAAATCAGCCACGTCGTTGACGGGTCCTTTAGCTGGGATTCCCCCGACATTATTATCAAGTGTGGCATTTCATGGAGCTACTTTGAAAACTCTAAAGGTACTTGAAAATATTAATTAGAAATTTATTTTATTCCATTTGCCTTTTGATATTACGTTTTAATTGAATTTCAATTCCAGGTTAAACAAGGAATGGTAAAGATTGAAAATAAAACATACCATTCAATGGAACTTCGGGGTCCCATTTTACCAAATACGATACATAATTTATGTGAACTTCTAGAGGGATCTTTAGAAGAATTTTCAGTAACATTTGCAAATATAGAACCGACAAAATCATTTTCTTTCGTTAAAGAAATTAGTGATTCGTGTGAAACAAGTAAGTAAAAAAATCTTTACTTTAAAAATATTTTACGTATGTATATTTTTTATAATTATTTAATTTTAATTTTTTTAGGATCAGAAGATTCAGAAAGTACTTCGGTACCAACCACACCAAGTACAAAACCTGTTCCTAGTATATTTGGCCGGGAAAATCTTTCTGATTGTGGGCTATCGAAAAAGATTTTAGATCTTTTTACCGGAAATGAAGCTTTTAAAAAGATCTGTTCTATAGAAAGTCTTAAACACAATGCAAATAGAACATACTCTTGGCTTTAATGAATATGTTATGTTATATTTTAAATTAATTTTAATTTATTATTATTATTATTTATTTATTTTAATAAAATTTGTTTTAATACTATTCACAAATTTTTTAAAAGTGCTTTTCAAATCTCTATGGCCATACTATATCAAAAAAGTTTCGTTGATCTCGAAAACACTCGTACACATTATATTCATGTCGCTTTATTTTATATATATATATATCGTATATATTTGATATATTTTTAGGTTAGACTATCCATGGTGAAATTGAAAAATAAGTTAAAATTCATCACTTGAAAATTGCTTCAGAATTAGATGCCGATCGACGTGAATAAACTAGGAAATTTTATCTAATTTTCAAATTTCACCATGAGGAGTATAATTCGAAAATCTTCCAGGTGATTAACGTGACCATAAAAGCCACAGTAAAAAAAACGGTAAGTACTATCAACTATGAAAGAAGTTTCGTTTTAAATGATCTATCCAGGTCCTGCCTTTGTTTGTTAATGTATATATCAATTCATGTAACCTCCAGACTACCGATCGGTATATAAATCCTGTAAAATATTTGTTGTGTACCTTTAATAAATATGATAGAATTCTTTCTGATCAATCAGCCATCCCCGAAAATTCACAAAAACAAACCCTTTTTTTGTTTACCGCTAGAGAAAATTAACCAAATATAAATATATTTTTCAAATTACTATATAATTTATAGAACTGGCTTGATATTCGTTTAATTTATTATTATGATCTTTTACCCAATTTCTAAGTCTTCAAAAGAATATTAATAGTAAATATTTTCAAAATTTGTCACAAAAAGAAATGCCTCTAATTCTTATCATATTTCTTTCATGGGTACATGGGTATATGAAGGTTTGTTTCTATCAATTTTCTTGTGTAAGAGGAATAATTATAAATAAACCCCATCCAATGTTAATATAAAATATGTATCAAATAGGAGACACTTGATTTAAAATATGTATATTTTTTTAATCTTAAATAAAGAGATGTATATAATCTGAATAAATTAATTATTTAAAATAAAGTTATTTATTTATTTTTTGTTGTAAAATACTTAACATATTATTCAATCTACATATTCATTCAGTAATTAAGCATCAAAAACTATTCTTTTTAATTTTTTGATTTAGAAAAATTTTATTACAATATTATTTAATGGTATGAGCTCGAAGTCAAGCAGTTGCGGAAGCCGTGTTAAGTGATTAAGCGGAGACTTAGGGCCAGTTGTATGTCGGTTGGTAAAGTCTTTGTAAAAGTTGACAAAGGGTAAAACCTTAGAATTCACCTTGCGCCCAGCCGGATGGCCAATCAGATGACACGCACTTTCATGTTCAGTTGTATGTCGGTTGGTAAAGTCTTTGTAAAAGTTGACAAAGGGTAAAACCTTAGAATTCACCTTGCGCCCAGCCGGATGGCCAATCAGATGACAGGACGACACGCACTTTCATCTGATTGGCCATCCCGTCGGGCACAAGGTGAATTTTAATGTTTTACCCTTTGTCAACTTTTACAAAGACTTTACCAACCGACATACAACTGGCCCTTAGTGTGCCCTGGGGCGTCTACAGTAGCTGTGAAGGCCTAAGAGGAATCCTGAAAAACAAGGTTCTGGTAAAAAAGAACACACTTCATGTTGATGACCATTGCATAACACGGATAATTCTACAAAACTACCTTATGGATATGGATAGAACTCTCTCCCCGGATTGCAGGCTGAATTTGGCTCTCATACTACTTCTATCCTGGCGGATAGTATTAGAAACGGGTGACTATATTAAAGGTTTTTTGTGTAGAGATAGCAAACGGTCCGCCTAGTCGAGATGCAACAGTATTCTAGAAGAAAGGAGAGCTATTATATGGGGAATTACTCAGTAGAATTAAAAGAGAACCTAGACTTGAAGATCTAAGTATGGGGGTGTTCAGGATTAGGATTGGAAATAGATCAACAATTACGGGCACACACCAGCTGAGGTTAACGATTAAAATAGTGCTTGAAACAGATGTGAGGTCCAGGATTCTGCAGGTGTAAATAGTGGTCAGAGACCTTGATGAGATTACGTAGAGAGGAAGCCCTTGAGACACTGCTTTCCCTTTCAGAAGATTAGAAGGGGTTTCACTTTTCTCTGGTAAAAATATACGTACTGCAAAAGGACGAACGCAGGGGGCCGTGATTAATGATATCGATTGTAAAGCCATGTTTACACAGGTTGTTTAATATCCAACTAATTTGTTTGTAAAGATAAGAGTAAATAAATATTATATTTAATATTCATTTACTATGAGTTAAGGATTCTTGATCACTTGTTTCACATTAAAATTAAAAGATGTTAAATTTTTTTTTTTTCCAATATAATTATATATATTTCGGCTATCAACCCATCTTCAAATAAGTTATTTTCTGTACTTTCTGAAGATTGGTTGATAGCCCGAAATATATATATATATATATATATATGGAAAAAAATTTTACATCTTTTAATTTTAATGTAAAACAAGTGACCAAGAATCCTTAACTCATAGTAAATGAATATTAAATATAATATTTATTTACTCTTATCTTTATTAAATATGTTTCACCCTGCACCAACACCACAATCTCTACTAATAAATAATTTGTTTGTAGTATAAAATAAAACAACTAGCAAAGTTAATAGATCCCAGGTCTTTTGTCGGCGACGCCGACAACCTCAAAGGACGTTTGTACCGAACTTGCCCCCTTTTTCACATTTATGTTTTTGGTCAGATTTATTTTATAATAGGAATTGAAATTTCGCCAAAGATAAGCCATTAAGACGTCATCGTGAAATGAAATATTAAATAAAGGACTCGACGCACTCGTCCTAATAATAATAGTAATAATAATGCCGTAATTTTTTTTTCTTTTTTTTCTTTAGAAAAACAATGCTACTATAATATTTGAAGAGTGAGCGCGTGGGTTATTTTGTAAAACAAGGGTTGAGACGGAGTGGCGCATATTAAACCCATTCCACGGCCAGCCCACGTTCAATCTGTCTCTGGTCTTGACCGCACACGTGGGCTGGGCATGGTCTGGATTTAATTTGCGGCTGGCCTTATCATTTATCAAAATTAAGATAATAAATAAATAATCTTATCTAATAGTTAGTATTCGGCAAAAAAAAATTTTTTTTTTTTTGGTGTGGGGTTTCTACTCTCTTTGCCGTAACCCACATTTAGTAGGTCATACATAATGTGACCATACGTCTGTCTGTCTCGCTATCCCCATCGAGAGCAAAAATGTTCCGCTTTTGCAAACACACCAGATTTATATACACTGAGAAAAAAATGTGGATTTATCGAAAAATCATAAGAGATCTTTTTTGTAGAGCGCTCAATCCCCTACAAAAGTGACTTCTGATCTTATCGATATCTTAATTCATTAATGATCATGAATTATAGAATTCTAAAGTTAAAAAAGTACAATCTAACTCACTAATCCTAACTATATTATAAATGCGAAAGTTACTCTGTCTGTCTGTTACGTTTTTATGCCTAAACCGCTGAACCGATTTTAATGAAATAGGCTACTTTTTGTCGCGAAAATAAAACTGAAGGGGATGAAAGTTTGTATGGGGAACCAATTATTTCTCAAGTTAAGGATATAAAAATTCATCATAACTATACTTTTGATAAGAAATAAAGAATATTTCTGCATTTAAGTACCAGCTATGCTTAGTTTGGGGTCAAATGGTCGTGTGTGAATTGTCTGAAAATTAGTTTTATACATTTTTTTTTTATTTATATACTAAATTCCGTAAGCGTCCCGCTCTGAAACAAAAAAAAAATGGTCACGTTACTGATCTCTATCTTGGATGTCGTCCGGGCTTATATTATTATTGGTCATAGCATTCGTGATGTTCTTCTAAGTCAAAATTATAAAGATAAAGATCTGATTCCGAGCAAATTATATTTAAAGGGACAAAAAACACATTCGATTGGGGTCCCAATGTGCCCTTTATCAAGGGATAATTCTCAAGACTCACAAACATGGCCGTAGTTAGGGGGTCAAGGGGGGAAGTATCCCCACCCCTAGAAAAATAGACAGTATTTAAGAAATATACTGTTTCACTGTATCACTTATGTATTTCTCATTAAATTATTTCGTTACTTCCAAAATTTGTCAATCTACTAAAAAGTTAGTTGATCTCTAATCGAATACCGAAATTGAAACCTTGTGGTAGCTAATCAGCTGATCGTCTGCCCCACATAGAAAAACTTCCTCACTACGCCAATGGTTATTAGTAGAACTGCTCTAGAGTACCAACTCTTGAAAAAGTTTTCACTTTATCCTTCAATATTTTTGTTATAAACCTACTAGCTTTTAAAATTTCTCTGTAAAAATTCCGTGCGCCATTTAAGGTAGTTGTTTCGCGACAATACTAGCAAAAAGTTAATGCTAGAGTATATAGAACAGACAATAAGGATTCATAATTCATGAGCCCAAAACTTTTTGCTGTTTATGTACAGATTCTAGCCAATCCCGTGCTCGTTTGACAAATCTGGCACTATTGTAAGAGATTGAATATTTTTTATTAAAATCACAGATAAAATACATTTTAAAAGTAAAAAATTTTTCATGAAAATCATTTTGTTATTTTTTAACAAATGTAATCAACGCCTATGTTACACTTTATGAAAATTATAATTTTGAAAAAATCTAGCGCATGCGCGCTTTATACATCTTCGCTGGTTAAATAAATGCGCTGTTGCCAAATTGTTTTTAGTGTAAATTTTTTTTATACATCTTTCATTATTTATTCATTATTATCCCAGAAACTGTGTTGTAACTATGAATCAAAATTGTCTTAAAATATGTATTGGTTATTGTTTAATGTTGGTTTAGTTTTTTATAAAAATGGTAAGAAGGGTTTCTTAATTATTATTAAATATGTATGTAAATTTTTCGATATTCCGTATAGTGCAATGTATAAGAGTCTGAAAAACTATTTTTGAAATTTAATATCTTCGGAACTATATTGTTCATAAATTTCGTTTTGCCACCAATCGATGCAGAAGTATTTAAATAATAATCTGTCTAAATTTCAAAAAAAATCCAATGAAAACCCATTTGGCGGAACAACTACCTTAATTCTATGTTTTATTCTCCCTCTCTCTCAAAATATGTCTATTAATAGAGGCTGGAGGGGAAGTCATTGTCGCCGTCTTTGCTCTCACTTTCGCTTTTTTCCAAGAAGTGTCATTTCTCCTCTCGAGCGAATACAGCCAACGGCGGAAATGCTTCCCCTCCAAGTCTTCTTGGAAAAGAGAGTGGAACCGACGACAAAATATGTTTGTTTTTTTAATTACTTTTATTAAATAATAAAAAAAAATTACAGAATTTCATCAATTAAAAAACTAATATTATATAATATAATTATATATTTATACTCGTATATTTAGATTAAATTATACTTAAAATAACTTATATTTAATAAAACATAAATATCATAATAGTCCACGAGTCCATGACCCATTTTTCATGAAGTGTTTGATTCAAGTAGATATTTCACCTAGAGGTATTAATAGCATAGATGAGTATGGAATCTGCTTTCCTGATCTACCTGGTACTGCTGCTACTGCGCATAGGAGAAAGTTGTAAAAAATGTTCGCCAAAAAAGTGTTTGATTCAAAATCCAACAAATACTATTTAGTTAAGTTGATTTTCAATTAACTTAACTGTCAATAGTATTTGTTGGATTTTGAATCAAACACTTTTTTTGGCGAACTTTCTCCTAAGCGCAGTAGCAGCAGTACCCAGGTAGATCAGGAAAACAGCCGATTCCCTACTCATCAATGCTATTAATACCTCTAGGTGAAATATCAACTTGAATCAAACACTTCATGAAAAATGGGTCATGGGCTCTCCGACCATAAAAGGTAGCTCGACCAAAGAATGTAAGATTGTAGAAAATATATATATATATATTTTTTCCTAATAAGACTTGACCATTACCTAATTTTAAATAGGTATACCTAAGTATATTTTAAATTTTTTCAAAAAGTACATGTAAACATTCGTTTTTAAAAACTACTCAGAAAAAATATTTGCTTAATTGAGAGCTACACTCTTTTTATGAATTAACATGTCACAGGTTTCGGAGATAAACTTGTATCAATCCTAATTAATTATTATGTGCATTTAAAATGACATTTGAATGTTCATGGTCTAATAAAGTAGTAGTTTTTGGAGGTATTAAATAAATTAATTTTGTTCATCACTAACAAGAATTCAAGTCCTTCGATATCTTCAAGCAAAACATCAGATTAAGAAATTATAATGAAATAATATAATTTATTTTATTTTGTCTAAAGTAACACTTCGCATAGAAATTTAGCTTTCTACTTGTCAATTTTAATGGTCAATTTTATTTCTTGAACAAATATCTTTAATTGCTGATAATAATAATCTTTATTAGCTATTTAGCTATTCATCATAAAATCCATAAATATATGGAATTTGTTTTAAATAATACAAAGAATTATGAATTATGTACAAGAATATAAAGAGCATTAATAACATACAGTTGATAATAATAGAATAACAATTTATATTTGTATACAATACAAACATGATGATCAACAATACACAGTGCATATCATGGCATATGTCCCCAGATATATCCGCCGAAGATAAACAAACATTATACACTTTCCAATATATACCTATTTCTAG
The DNA here is from genome assembly GCA_024734495.1 of Forficula auricularia. Classification (NCBI taxonomy): domain Eukaryota; kingdom Metazoa; phylum Arthropoda; class Insecta; order Dermaptera; family Forficulidae; genus Forficula; species Forficula auricularia. The sequence continues at coordinate 782,065 of JALMQS010000070.1, forward strand.
TTGACTAAATCTTCGGATACTTATTTTAAAAAATTCGATTTTTTTTGGTTGTTTTATTCAATTTCTTTGGTATTTAATTGCCATATGTTAATTTTTTTATCTATCACAATTAGAGGTCATATCACACATTTGATCACCGAGGTTATACTTTATAGAACTTGATTAGTACTAAATATAAATCTTCTCTTTGACATCTATTCATTTAGCTGTTTGCCGACCTATCCCAACTAAAACATCAATTAGTTTCCAAATATTAACATGTTCCTTTTGGTTATTGAAAATTTTTCCAAAATATAAGTCTCATCTGTTTCCAAATTACAATCTATCTTGTATGTTGTCATAGCATCTTTATAATCTTAAGAATAATGGTCTTATCCAATAAAAATAATTTCTTTGGCTCTTTTCTCAAATTTAGTTGTCTTTTCTTAAAGTACATGAACAAAACATGTAGTAATTTTCAATAAGTTATGTGTTGGTTCAAGGTGAAACATATTTATAAATAATAACTAAGTAAAATTTCAAGGTAGGTTAGACAAAAATAAAGTAAATAAATGTTTCAAGTTTTCTCTCGGACAAATCTAAACATATATTTGTTTTATTTTTGAGAAACTTATTATTAAAAAAATTCTTAAATATATTAAATCTGATTTGCATACAGTTAAAAGCTCGAATGGAATTTGATTAGGTCTTTTGAGCAATAATACGATTTTGAGAATAATTATGTCATTACAACCTCTTCTGGTAAACCAGAATAAGAGAGAGAGAGCCCCCAAAGTGGCTAGGTTAGGCGATTTTCGTACTTGACAAAGTTAGAAAATACTCTGTCGAACCAAATGAGGGACTTTGAATACTAGCAGCTAAAGGAAGGATGGATTACCAATCATTGAAAATATATCAATCATAAGAAATGGATAACGGAAGACGAAATGATATCTTTATTGGCTTTGTAATTTTTTGAAATATTGTTTTGTAAATATGTTAAGTGTTAATATTAAAATTATATGTAGCCCCTGAAGACTAAAATACGTCAAAAATATAAAGAATCAATAATTTAAGGAAATGAGGATGTCAATTATAATTTGAGAACAAACCAAATATATAATTATTTTTGTTTTAATAGATTATATATATATATATATCACAGTAGGGTACATAACGTATAAGTATAAAATAACTGTATATAAAGGTAAAATGGATAAAAAATTATGACTAAGATATAAAATGTTTTAATTATATACCATGTCTATATGTATATTTTCAACTTTTTTTTTTTTAATTTTTAGTTATTGTTTTATTACATAAAAATAAAAAAAAACGTTTTTTTATAAAATACTGAAAGGTTAAAATTCTCTAAAATAAATCTTTAACCACACACAGACCCCCAGAAGGTTAACCATTGACTTTAAGGGGAGGGGTATTCTATTTTCTTATGATAAGAGTGGATGAAGAATCACTACCTATTATAATAATATATAATAATAATAAAATATAAATATTATATATAATTTAATATTATTGATTTGGAGTCGAAAATAAAATACATAATGTTTTTAGGCTTCTGAAAGCTTCTTAGCCTCAGGTAGGACCCCTTCTTTCTTAAATTTTAGCAAAGAATGAAATCAAAATGACAAGAAAAAATCAAGAATACATTTCATAATCAAAAATATCATTCGAGATTTGTGAAATCGATTATAAATAGATGAATGTTTATAATTTAATGTAAGATAAGTTTCAAAAGAAAATTGATATAGTCCATGTTATATATTTTAGTTGATAATTTTTACATCTGGCAAAGATTGGCTAATATTCCTTAGTTCTGTTTTAAGATCACTTTGTATTTTGAAGAGGAGTTGACTGAAATCATTTATTTGCTCATTGGATTGTTTTAACCAAGTGGTTATCTCGTTCGGTTTATTTGAATTATCCATTATATATCGAGGAGGTTGAGATGATAGATTAATAGAATGGCAAGGATGCCTCTCAGTTAGAATTACATCACACGAAATTAGAGAAATAAGTTTTGTGCGAATTTTTTCCATTATTTGAGATAAATTTTGTTTGTCAATTGTATTCATATAATCTCCAGATGGTGTTGAGTATTTCTCCACTAAAACACTTTGCTGAAAAGAAGTATAAATTGATCAAATTTGAATAAGTACTGAAAAAATAATTATTATAGTTAGTTAAATTAATGAAAATATTAACGAAAAAATACATTTTCATACAATACCGGGTGAGTTTTTTTATCTTGAGACAGTCTTATAACTCAAAAACAGTGTCTTATATGGAAAAAAGTTTCAAATAAAAGTTTGTTTATGTCGAGGGGAAACTAAACTAGGCTATTGTTTGTCGACGTAGAACAAGCTTTCAAGGGTATTTGCAGGTCAAGTTCTGTTTTTTAAATAGAACCCTATATTTTTCAAATAAAAGTTTGTTTATGTCGAGGGGAAACTAAACCATGCTGGCTGTTGTGTTGTCGATCGTAGAACAAGCTTCTAGGGTATTTGCAGGTCAAGTTCTGTTTTTTAAATAGAACCCTATATTTTTCATTACGTCTACTTAATCTACAAAAAAAAAACTGAACAACTTTCATAGGAACTATTTTTGAATACAACATCAAATAAACAAAATACATTAATCAATTAGATCTCAAAAAAATCTTAATAGATTATTTTTAAACAATTATTTAATTTAATTATCAAATAATAATGATTAAATAATTAATAATTAAATAAATAATCATTAAATCGAAAAATCACAACAATGAAAATAAGGGTTAATAATGATATTAAAACTTCATTATACCCAGATTTAAGAGATTATTTTCTACTTAATTACTTAAACTTCTTGAGTTTAAAAGTTTTTTCGTGTCAATCGAGTAGAGAGTTATATTGTATTACTATAATAAAAATGGAGCATTTTTTGTTTAAGACAGAATTGAAATGGTCTTAATTTATGCGCTGAATGTGGAAGAAGTGTTATAGGGCTGCCATTGAAATGGATGCCGAGCGTTTTCCTGTTAGGAATACACCCTCCCAAGCTTCATTTTATCTTGTGTTTAAAAACAAAACAGGAAATATAAAGGCTACGAAGAAACAGGCCAAAATAACTAAATTGGAACTGGAATTCATCCAGAAGACTTGCGATACACTCATGAATGTCACAGAATAGTGGCTCAAAATTATTAAATTATTTATTATATAATTAATTATTTAATCATTATTATTTGATAATTAAGTTAAATAATTGTTAAAAATAATTATTAAGATTTTCTTTTGTGATCCAATTGATTAATGTATTTTGTTTATTTGATGTATTCAAAAATAGTTCTTATGAAAGTTGTTCAGTTTTTTACTTTATCCAATGCGAAGCATGGGAGAAAGTATTGTAATCGGTCGCGCGGCAAGCGCGACTTCAAAGGGTCCTCAGGTAAAGACTACGGAACCCATGGACTCAATTAAGGTCACAAATTGAAGTATTCAATGAGATTGAGTTTTAGCACGTGACGGTTTTGCCAAAAATTACCTGGAATCTCGTCGAAAGGCCAAAAAGTGCCATTTTTTTGGAAGTGCGTGCGGATGGATGGATGGATGTTATCGTTTTTTTCGTCCACGATTTTTTCCACACCGTTGCACTGATTGAATTGAAATTGAAAACCTACTATTAGTTTAACAAAATGAAGCGCTGATTAGTTTTTGGTACATATCGGCCCACAAACATTAGTATTATACAACATTATTTATTTCAGTACTTTTTTAGTTTTTTCTAAATATCTTTAAAATGACTTAACCAATTTTGATGAAATTTAATATCCTAATTAAGTACCTTGGAGACGACAAAAAAGGTTAAATAAAGTTTTTAGTAAAATTATATTTTAAAGTACTTTACTCTAAAGTAAGATTTTTAAATTCTTTAAAATTTATTCATTTTATCTGTTTAATATAGGACTCATTTAACCTAACTAAGTAAGAGTGGATAGGCTTTTCTCTGTGAAATGCTAAAAATTTGGGAGGAAAGTTTATAAGTAACCATAGCAACTGCGTTCTTTTCTTATCCGTTACCTTTATAGAGGAATCGACTTAAAACCAAAAAATAGCGATTGATTCTCATCTAGTACTTGAGGAATAACCATTCTATATTGGATTTTTGACGTTTTCGGTTTTTATTGGTAACCATTGCTGAAGACATAGAGGAATAGACATAAAATCAAAAATAGCACAATCTAGTTTGAGTTGTTTGCCATAAAAGAATTTAGTCTTTTTGATTTTAAGTCGATTCTTCCACGTTTTCAGTAGAGGTTGCCATTAATAGTCAAAACATCAAAAATGGAATGCAATAAGGTTATTCCTCTAGTATTAGATAAGAATTGATCGTTATTTTTGATTTTAAGCCGTTTCCTCCATGTCTTCAGCAATGGTTACCAATAATAATCGAAGCGTCAAAAATCTAATGTAGAATTGTTATTCCTCGAGTATTAGATGAGAATCGATGGCTATTTTTGATTTTAAGTCGATTCCTCCATGTCTTCAGCAATGGTTACTAATAATAACCGAAACGTCAAAAATCCAATGTAGAATGGTTATTCCTCGACTATTAAATGAGAATCGATCATTATTTTTGAATTAAAGTCAACATGAACTGCAAATTGCAAGTGATATCTGGTTAATAATAAAGGAATAAACATATTATTTTTTTATTGTTAAAGGATAAATAATTAATATATCCAGTACACACCAAGCCAGCAAAACATATTAATATTTCAAATGAATTTGGATAAAGTTTAGCAACGATCCGTTGCAGTTTATTTTTTGTAGATTAAGTAGACGTAATGAAAAATATAAAGTTCTATTTAAAAAACAGAACTTCACCTAGAAATACCCTTGAAAGGTTGTTCTACGTCGACAAACAATAGTGTAGTTTAGTTTCCCCCTCGATATAAATAAACTTTTATTTGAAACTGTTTTTGAGTTATAAGACTGTCTCAAGATAAAAAAACTCATCCGGTATACGTATATTAGAAAAGATATAATTAAATTAATGAAATATTGTACATAAGTGTATAAAAACGAAATTTATATTTATAAGAATTATAAATTTTATAGATTAAATAAATCAAAGCTCATTCGTTAGATTAAAAATATGGAAAAAAACATACCATCCATTCCCAAAACATTGATGAATGTTTATCCCAGGAATTGTGTGTTTCAAGCAATTCACAAAGAGGTTCTATTTTGAGTAAATAATTTTTAAGCAATTCAGGATCTTTAATGTATTTAACATCTGATACTGAGAGATGAGGTAATCCTGAACATTTCTTTGTAAAATCATGAAGCTTAAAAAAAAATAACAATTTTAATGTTAAAATTTTGCTGTAAAGAATAAAGATTTTGATGTTTTTTTAGTTTTGGTGATAAATAGATAATTCATTTTTTTCTTTTTTAATAATAGAGATATAGAAAGTGGCAAGATTTATAAATATGATTTTTACACAGAAGAACCAAAGTGAATTTTGAAATTTTCAGAGTGCAAGGTATTTGATGATTTTTTTAAAACCGAACTTTCTTTTATTATTTTTGTTAAAAAAATAATAAAAAAAACAAACTGATTTTACACTAAGGAACATGGTACGTGGTATGTATACTGAAAAGTATTTTTTTTTTAATTTATCGACTAAATACTCAATTATTTAAACAAAATAGTTATAATAATAACTTAAAAAAGAGGGAAAATCTTTAAGATATAATCATAGGGTCGCCGAATAAAGCAAATGATTTTGGATTACAGTCGCCTTAAGCCAGTGTCTTGCGAGCTAAACCTAAATCAATCACTTCCTCCTCTTAGAGTGCCATACCCGAAACGGGGTAGGCGCCTCCACATTTATCTGTGCTGAGTGTGTTTAGTTGTTTTACACAGATATACGAGACCTACTTTTTAACACCGGTTCCGAACGGCTAGTTTGGAGAGGTTTACTAGGCAAGTATACTCTTGGTAGGTTGCCATTGCTTTCCAAGAGGAGGCGGCTGCAAATATCTGCCGAGACTCGGTCTCGAACCAGCGTACTTCGAGTCAGCGACCCGACACTCTACCCACTGACCCACAGTCGCCTCGATCAATCACTGCATAAGGATAAAAAAGCATTGAAAGTTTTTGACCGTGTCAGGCTTTGTGGGAAATCCTGCGTTTATGAGAACCTTTAAAATGAATTATCAACTTGATTTTTTACAGGCGACAGACAGTGGAGTAGCGTGCTCGACTTTAAAAAAAAAATTAAAAGAACAAAGCAAAATGTCAATAGAAGGAAAAAAAAGAAAATTTTAAAAATATAAAAAATACATTCGATTTGTTAAATCATCATCAATGTCGAATTCTGTCTCTGTAACAGATTTTCAACGTAGCCCTTAATTAAAAGGGCTTCCCCAAAACAGGAAAAAGCTTATGAATAATAATTTTAGCTTAAGAGAAGGCTCGAAAGCGAGTATGTTTGAGGAAGAAATTGATTTTAATTTAAATATCTGCCAAAATCAACTCTCCACCACACAAAAATAACTTTGTCATTGAATTATTTAAATGTTTTCTAACTCCTTGAAAAAAATCATTTTCATGGTAACTAATATGGCCAAGCCCAAAAAATTCGAGAGGAAACATTATCTCGATTAATAATTGTATTTTCTAACTACAACCAGATATAATCAAATCTAAAAATACATCACAATCAATAAAAGTTACGTTGAAGTATAAATTAAAACATGGAGTACCTTGGAAATTAATTTTACTTTTTCTTCTTGAGCAATTTCAATACAATTTAAATTATGTTGTATATTTCCAGCAAGCCATAAAATATAATTAATATTTTCTTCTTTCTTAATATCTAAATGAATATTCTTTTGTAATTCAATATTGTTTAAAACCTAAAATAGAAAATATTTTTAATAGAATATGGAGTTTTTTAAGATTTTAGTTAATTTATGGGATTACCTCTTTTATATCATTATCATACTCTTTACTTAATAAAGAATTTCTTATTCGATAATTAGTTAAAGTGAATAAAATATTTTCAGATGCAATAAGCCAACCAAGTGCTAAGAGGAGTTCTCTTGATCCATAGCTCATGTCTTCAGGAAGAGAATAGAAATGAATATTGTTATATTTTAAATAACAAAATTGTAATTTTACACATGAAACGATATTTTCTAAAAATAAGGAAATATTAAATTAGCTAATTATATAATGTCCCAATAAAAATAGAAATTTAAAATAAAGTTCCATTTCAATCTACAGTGGTCTTATTTTACAATTGTCATCTATCAAAAGAAAATAAATTATCATAATTATTTAGCGCCTCAAGACTGCAAAACTTATCAAAATCAAGCAAATTTATTAAGTTGCAAAAACCATTAGCACTTTTTTGTGGCCCAAATAACTTCGTTAAGGCGAGTAGTTTTGTGCTATAATAATTTTAATTTTTTCACTGAATCTATCTATCTATCTCTACTCTTATTAAACGAGCAAAAATTGTATATATATTTGTATCTTAGTTCTATTTTGAAAACGGCTCTACCGATTTTGTTGAAACCAACTCTATTAACAAGTTTTGAGGATGAGAAAACGATCTGGCTAGGTCTGGACCTCGATAAATTTAATCTTAATTGATCTTTTCTTAATTAAAGGTATTATTGATAGATGAAAATCTCAATAAAAAAGTTTGATTACATTTTTTTCAATTATCTTTTATTTATTTATTAATTGGTATTTTAATTTTAAAACCCACTAATAGGTTATAACAAATATTATTATATTATATTAAAATTACGATTTTTTTTTAATTAACAGGTGTCTAAATCATAACATTACAGGTGGATTCATAACAAAACAGGTGTGTTTACAAATAAAGTGGTTGAAGTGGCTTTTTTTTATATGAACAAATCTTATTTAATTTTATGTTTTTATTTCAGATCCTATACGATTATTTTTTATTATTATTTTCCTATTTATTTTTTTATAATGTTTATCAATAAACGCTCAGCACCCCTTAGCTGTCAAATTGGATAAAAATCGAACAAGCACTTTTATTCCTATGATCTCCAGAGACTGGAACTCTCTCCCAGCCACCGTCTTCCCCGCGACTTATAACCTTCGGCTGTTTTAAGACCCGTATCCAGATACCTTCGACCCCTACCTAGCCCATAAAAACCCTTCTTCTTCTTTTCACGATGGAGGGGCCAACCTGGGCCTTTAGGGATGCACCTTTTTGGTGTAACTCCTTCTCTCATCATTATCATTAAAAAAAACCTTCTTTCGCGAGTAGACGCTTTCTGTAGAGTTCATTAGCTGCGGCTTGTTAGGCATTATAGTTGCTGAGAGGCGCTACCGTGGAATCTAATTATATTTATCATCACTTCAAAACGATTTGGTGCCTAAATGTCATAAGAAATCTAGAAAATTTTAATTTCGGCATGAGTGATATTGAAAAACATCTTTCCGATAAACTAACAAGAAAACTACAAAACAAAAATCAATAATAGTACATTATAGTACCATATATAAAAATCAATAAATTGAATTACCATTTTTAATAAATGCAAAACGATAATGATCTTTCAAAAGCATATATAATAATTTCCAAAATTCTTCAGTCTGAAATAATTAAATAAAGCGAATAAATTTGAATATTAAATATTAAAAAAAAAAAAAACGTCAAAATATTTACCAAATTATTGCTATTTTTATTAAATTTAGCAAGTCGAAATTGTTCAGCTTTCAAATTAGTCTCTAGAAGTAAGTTGAGATGTTTACATAAAATACTTATTACATTTTTCACTGAAGACATTTTAATTTATTTTGATAAATTTCAATGAGAAATATGACAAGTGACATAAAAATATTTTGAAAATAAAAGTATCAAGCTATAATCGGTGTAGAGAAAAACAAATTATCAATAAATTCCCTAATTTTAGGTTGGTCATTCTGTGCTTCAAATTGAAGCCAACTTATTTCTTGTTTTGAGTAATTCTTGATTCTATATTTCTACATTTTTAATTTGACAGCTTTTTTTTCTCTCTGTATTTAGAAAGCATATATATAATTTATATTTCATCTATTCAATTTAATTAAAATGGCAGGTGAAGTAATAGTTGATGCTCTCCCTTATATTGACCAAGGCTATGATGAACCCGGCGTTCGAGAAGCTGTAAATATAATCTCCAAATTATATTCTTTCAATGTTAGCACTTTATTAATGTTTTATTAATTTCTCGATTTTTTTAGGCATTGGCAATGGTCGAAGAGGAAACTCGTCGATATCGACCAACTAAGAATTATTTAGAACATCTGACGCAATTAAATTTAAATTCATTCGAGGTAAGTTAAGTTGAATATTTGCTATTGATGCGTTTGTTGCAGTCATGTATCTGATTCCCAATTGAAATTATAGACAATTATACATTTTTCACCATTGCAATGTAAGTTAAACAATTAATTAGAAGTATTTTCTTTTGGAGACCGAGTACTACTTAGAATTAATTTGAAAAGTGATGGAAAGGCAGCCAGCCAGAAACATTTTAATTGAACGTCATTTTCCTCTTAAAAAACCGACATTTCTTAGGATCCTCCCTTCTTCCGGGTTTATCGAAATTTTATTTTTAATTATCCTTGGGCTGCCTTTCCATCAATTCTCCAACTTGAAACATGCATTTCAGAAGCGAGCAATTCAACTTTTTTTTTATGATAATGATGAGAGAAGGAGTTACACCAAAAAGGTGCAACCCCTAAAGGCCTGGGTTGGCCCCTCCATCGTGAAAAGAAGAAGAAAGAATTTTATGGGTTGGGCGGGGGTCGAAGGTATCTGTGGATACGTCTTAAATAGCTGAAGGTTATAAGTCGCGGGAAAAGATGGTGGCAGGGAGCGAGTTTCAGTCTCTGGAGGTCATAGGGATAAAAGAGTTGGCGAAAGCGCTTGTTCGACTTTTATCCAATTTGACAGCGAAGGGGTGCTGAGCGTTAGAAACCGCGTGTTTCTCGTAAAGAGGGCATTAGGGGGATAATTGATTTCAGCTCGACTGAACAGACACCGTGATAGTATCTGTAGTACAGGGAAAGGGCAGAAACGGTTCTTCGGTGAGCCAGGGAGTCGAGTGAGTTGGTTAGAGCCGGGTCTCCTATTAGTTTAATTGCTCGCTTCTGAATTGCATCCAGTGTAGCAAGAGTGCTTGGAGGCACCCCTCCACAGATGAGAGCCATATTCGAGACAGGGACGAATTTGAGCCTTATACAGTATAAGAAGTTGACTGGGAGTATAACAGCGTCTAGACCTAAATAGGAGACCAAGCTTGCGCGCTGCAGCTTTAGCAGTGGTTGAGATATGGTCATTCCATGAAACGTCAGACCCTAGAGTTACGCCTAGCATTTAAATTTTATCCCTGAATTCTAGTGAGTTTGAGTCGAATGATATGTTTGGAAGGTTTCTGTCGACGTGCCTAGAAATAAGGCAACACTGAGTTATCTCTGCATTGAAGTTAAACTAATAGGATCCCCGGCCCTAACTAACTCACTCGACTCCCTGGCATTGAAGAACCGTTTCTGCCCTTTCCCTGTACTACAGATATTATCATGGTGTCTGTTCAGTCGAGCTGAAATCAATTATCCCCCCTAAAGCCCTCTTTGCGAGAGATAAGCGGTTTTCGAAACCTAAGCACCCTAGTTATTTTTCTATCTCCTGATGTCAGCCAGAAATATATAATATTGAAAAAACTCTCTCCTTTATTTCTTACACGTGAAACAAGTGATCTAGTGAATAACTCACAGTAAATAATAATTTTCCCAAAAAATATTTTTTACTTTTCTTTTATTTATTAAGTTATACTAACATTAAATATTTGTTTTCCTAAAAATTCATATATTCTAACTATAACTCTAAAAGTTGAAATATCAACTTTTTCTTTACTCATATTTTGATTTTGATTTTTTAGACTGAAATTATGAAAAGTGAATTTGAAAGAATGCAGCAAAGGCATCCTATTGAAAAATTGAGTATGAAACGATACGAATTGCCTCCCCCACCACCCGGCAAAATGACCGATTTGGCCGCCTGGAATGAATGTTTTGAAAATTCTCAGGCACAATTAGAAAACCAGGCAACAAGGTAAGAGCAAAAAATTTATAAGATGATGGTTGACACCTTAGACCATGAAATATATAGACACGCCCTGGTGTCGATTTGGTGAGAGCCAACATCAACTAGAGAATGTGACGTCATCAGTAGGTAGGAACAGCCAGAAATAGCATGGCCACTATAGGAATTATTATACATTGAGATAAATGTATCGTAGTTTAGATTATTTATTTTGGATTCCAATAATCGCAAATTAATATTAAATTAATATAACCAAAATATTTATGCGAGAACGTGACGTCATCTGTAGGCGATGTTGGCCTCACTTCACTCTGTGTGGAGAGTAGCAGAGGGCGTGTCTATATATTTCATGGTCTAAGGTTGACACACTATTTGATTCTAAAATTTTTAGAGAGTGTTTAAATTAAAGAAAAAATTCAGTCGAATTGAGAACCTCCTCCTTTTTTGAAGTCGGTTAAAAATAATAAGAAGAGAAATTGTAGCCTTTTATTATTTATTCTATATTATTAAGGGCCACTTGTATGTCGGTTGGTAAAGTCTTTGCAAAAGTTGGCAAAGGGTAAAACCTTAGAATCCACCTTGGTGAACCGGGATGGGCAATCAGATGACAAGCACTTTCATCTGATTGGCCATCCCGCCCGGCACAAGGTGGATTCTAATGTTCTACCCTTTACAACTTTTGCAAAGACTTTCTAAATCTAATTATCATGCCCTAATGATTTATATTCCAAATACAAACATAATACGGTAGATTAATGGACCGCTTTCTCAATTCACCATATTTCCTTTAATTTATTACATAAACCCACATGCATTTTTTCCAAAAAATTGTACAATTAAATGCTTAAGTTTTAATAAACCGGCAAAACCTCAGGCGAAGACTGACGGCTCTGACTCGGAGTACAATGTAATCAAATTAACACTTTCACTCACACATAGCCTTTTCTGGCAGCCGGCAGCAGCAAATGCATTCGACGTTGATTGATTCAATGTTTTTTTATGCATGCTTATCCAAACCATTCTGGTTCTGTGAACTTATGTTTAATTTCACTCTGATCAGTTCCTTTGGAGGAAGACATGTTCTCATTCTAGGTTGTATTCTGGTGCTTAATACTATTTTCTAGCCATGCTACCAGGAAATAAAAAGTTTATGTACTCATACGAAAATTATAGAAAAATTCAAACTGGATTGTCTTTCAATTTTTCAAAGAGCCTGTAAAAACTGTCTTCTAAGACAGTGTTCCGCAGACTTCTTGTGTTCAAGGTACACCTACCAAATCAAGAAATTTTAGAGCAGGCTTGTCCAACCCATGCGGCCCAAAATGGCTATCAGTGTGGCCCGACAAAAAAATCACAAACTTACAAACTTTATGAGATTGAGACTAAAAATTCCAGTGATATTACTAAAAATACAATAATTTTAACTTGCAATTAATTTATGAGTAATGAATTTTTGAATTTAACATGTTATTTTGCAATGAGATATTCATAAAGTGATTCTTAAATAATTTTTTTTATTCAAGCTGCTATTTTCAAGAATAAAAGTTGATAATATTTGATGAGCATTTTGAGAATTCCTTTGAGCCAAATATCGGCGGATTAATATCCCCCAAAACAATGACAAACTTTTCACTAAAATTTCATTTCGCTGATTTGTCTCTTACTTTTATAATAAAAAATTTATAAAGTAACAAAGCTTAATTTCTTAAGTATATTAAGTACATATTCTACGTTTTTTTGCTCACCGGCTATTATTACCGTTAGTGTATTTTATGTGTGACCCAAAACAGCTCATATTCTTCCAATGTGGCCCAGGGAAGCTAAAAGGTTGGACACCCCTGTTTTTGAGGTACACCGAAGAAAAAACCAATGTTTATTTAATATTTATTTATTATTAAAATCAATATAATATGAAAAGTTTAGTTGGTTCATGTCTATTTTAATAATAAATAATAGATTCACTGGTTTTATTTATAATATGAAAAGATGTTCAAGGAGAAATGTAAGCCTGCTTAAATGAGCACAGGCGATCAAAATTTAGAGCACTCGTTGATAAGGCTGCTCGCATAACTCTCAGCTATGTGTATTATCTTCACAAAACTTGACATTTTTCTGCGGCACACCAACTAATGACTACGGTACACCAGTGTACCGCGGCACACACTTTGAGGAACACTGTTCTAAGTATTTCAGACTCAACAGAAGTTATACCCAGTGTAATTTTTTGGTTTTGCTTCTTTATACTTTCTTCTAAGATACTATAGTCTCCAAAGATAATGTCTGTTGACACCAGTATCCATCTATCTTTTATCACGACCAAAAACATACTAAGCCGCCCTTCTGTATTAATTTGAACACAGCCTCGGGTTTTGTTGATGTGTGTAAAAACAGCATAAAGCGAGCTCCCGTGTGTATTTCCATTGCAGTGTTTCTCAATCGGTGTCTCAGAACACACCAGATTAAAGAACCGATGGTCATAGAAAACTCCTTTTGGTGCCAAATGTTTATATTCCGAATACGAACAACTTAGAGATTTTGGACATTCTTAGATGAAAATGAATTAGCTAAAATTTGGCTCAAATCACCAAAATTTACTGGGGCAAGTCTTGAAAGACTTTTAACTTTTTTCTACAATTTTTAAAATACAATCTTTTTGTTTTGATTTTCTTTGCGATAATTTTAAAATGTATGTTTTTGAATTAAAAACTAAAAATGCTAAACAATTATAAGTGTAAAAATATGTTACAATTTCAAGTATACAGAAATTTCCCTTGTTTAGTGGTGTTTCGCCAAAACCTAACCAAATTAGTTTTTAAATGTGTTCCAAAACCATAAAAGATTAAGAAATACTGATCTATAAGTTTTAGTAATTCAAAAAGAATAACCCAAGATCTTTCTTTTTTACAGAATATTAAATTTAGAACTAATGACGATATATGGTTGTGAATCATGGAAGGAAAATTTAGATTTATTAGTGAAAATGGTATCATTACAACAAAACCAACTTGCTAATCTAAAGTAAGTATCTTTTTTTTCTATTTTGAAATTATAGTAGGAAATATTTACAAATTACAAATATATTTTTCTTTTTTTTTAGAAAGCAGATTCAAGATGTGAATTGGGCTAGAAAAAATATGCAAACTAAAGGTGGTGAAAAATTAAGACTTTTGGAATCCAGTTGGGTTGCACTTGTGAGCAAAAATTATGAAATTGAGGAGGCATGTGCAGAAATAGAAAAAGAAATTGATAGATTTAAAAATTCAAATAACCCATCGTCCTCATCATAAAAATAATTATCAACTGAATATGTATATAATTAAAGATTACAAACTTGAATATTCTTTCATTTTAAACTGGTATGATGGTATGCATCATACTAGTAAAAGTATATTATGTAATATGTATATAATTACAAACTTAAATCATTAATTTATAACATCTATTTATAGTATGCACTTTTAAAAATGAAAAAAAATTCCTTTAAAACATATTCCACTATGACGATTAATTAGGTAATTTATAAATTCGATCATTTAATAAAATTCATCATTATACAATATACATATAAGATAAGTGAATGTAATGGAAGGCAGCCCAGAGGTAGTGAGGAAAGAAAAAATTAACACATATAAAATACGGTGTAATTTATTGGAATCCTTCCTCCTTTCCTTTCAAACCGACGTTTCGGAGGATTTTTCCCTCCTTCAGGGTTTCAAAGGGTCAATGAATTTAACAAATAAACCCTTTGAAACCCTGAAGAAGAGGAAAAATCCTCCGAAACATCGGTTTGAAAGGAAAGGAGGAAGGATTCCAATAAATTACACCGTATTTATATGTGTTAATTTTTCTTTCCTCACTACCTCTGGGCTGCCTTCCATTACATTCACTTAAAATTTCTACCAGTCCGTCTCTCTCCAGAGAAAATTTCGTTGCAAGAAAATACATATAAGATTATTATTTTAGTCGATCAGATGCCAATGAGATTAATTTCATTTTTGGGAAATTTCTAAATTTTCGTAAATTCTTATACAACAAATATTGTTTATTTTTTATTTTACCATACAGGGTATGGTCAAGTATTGTTTGTAATCGTGCATGAAAAAAGTGTTTTTTTTGCTTCCTTTTTTTGAAATATCACGAAAATGACTGAAAATATTTTGATTAAAAAAATTGGGCGAAACCATGGCGTTTCGGTCTACAAAAAAGCTCTAATAAGTGAACATCGAAAAAATCTAGACACACGGTAATGTGTCAGCCAAGTTCGGAAAAACGGGCGATGCACTGGTCATGTGTATATTTACACTAACCATTTCAAGCTACTTTCGACCCCCCATAACTCAAAAACTATTAGACCTACACACTTGAAATTTTGCATGTCTAATAATTAACTGGAACACCTAGAATCCCAAATTTCATGAATAAATCTATTATAGTTATTGAGTTATTAAGCTCTGAAAAGTGCCATTTTTAACACTGACTGACTGACATATCAAAAACCTAAAGTACTTCCGCTGATCCTAGAATGCTGAAATTTAGCATACTGGTAGAGTTTGGGTTTCAATTAAAGGAAAAAATCGAAAAAGTGAAACTTTCCCTATTTCAGGACCTAAAATGAAGAGGTGAAATTTATTATAGGCTTAATTAACATATAGTGAAAATACAATCAAGCTAGAATTCTGAAATTTGGCATACTGGTAAAGCTTCGGACATTAATAAAGGAGAAAATTGAAAACTGAAACTTTCCCTTCTTCGGAGCCGCGAGAATGAAGGGGTGAAATTTATGAAAAACCGACCGGGTTTTTAACAGATATTTTATGAGAAATATTTAATAATTATTAATATTAACATTTAAAGGATAAAACTTTTCAAAAATTAAGTTCGGTACAAACGGCTTCGCCGACTAAAGAGTTGATATCTAAACGGGTACCAAGTTCCATAGCAGTTGCTTACATAATATGTAGTTATAGGGGTGTACAACATTACTTGGTACATGTTTAGACATCAATTCTTTTGTCGGCGAAGCCGTTTGTACCGAACTTGGCCCCTTTTTCACATTTATGTTTTTGGACAGATTATATTTTTCGAGATAATAACTGTTTTGTCAAAATGTCTGTTAGTACGTTAGTTAGTACGTTACTAAATTTCTTTTTAATATTAAAGGTTTTTTCTTTTTTTTTCAATAGTCTATTTTTATTTCTTCTGAATATGTTTTATAATAAGGAATAATATGGATCGGATTTAAATAAACATTTTTATCGACTAGTTTTATGATCTTAATCACATTAACCTCTTCTTTTCGACTATTTATATTGTATAATTGTAATTCCCTAGGTTTATAGGCCATTTTATTCTACCAATTAGGAAGCACACACTAATAAAAATAAAGTAGAACAGAAAAAATGAGTTTTTATCTAGAAAAGACAGAAAAAATTACAAACAAGAATAAGCTGAGACAGATATTTGAAGTAATTGACTCAAACTGCCTCCAATTTAAGAGCAACAAGAGAACTTCAAAATCAGACCTCTTAATTCTGTCGTGGGACACCATTTTACCTGATCAATCGAATGAATTAGTATGTTTGGTCATAATTTAAATTCTTTGTTATATCTTGAGCTTTTTTTGAAGTGATACTGTTAAGAAATTAATATACTTCTAAGAGCCGGTTGTATGTCGAAAAGTAAATGCTTTTTACCACTAATGGTAAATGGAGCCACTGGGATGGCCAATCAGATGACAGGCATTTACTTTGCGACATACAACCAGCCCTAAGCCATAAACCACTAGCATTATCAAACTTTCATGTACATTCTTACAAATTCACTCTATCAAGATTATCAATTCACAACGACATTAACTCTTTTTTTGGCTGGTATCAACATTTCTTTATGGATAATTGTTAAACTAAATCAATTAAATTTAAGAACATAATTTAATAAATGTATCAATGAGCACATAATTTTGAAATCGAGGATAGTCCTAGAACTGCCTTAATTTAATGTTATTGTCAATAGACATAAATATAATAAATTTTAAATTGTTTGTAAAAATTGTCAAAATAATAAATAATTTTTTAATTTCAAATGTTTATTTCTGTTGCATCTCTACTTACACTTTACATTAGATTATTTAATATTTTGTAAAATGTGTATTTTATAATTTTAAAATTATTTTATAGTCATTGTTTGTAATGTAAATTGTAGAATTGCATAACTAGTCCTAAAGGTCAAAAAAATAGGCCAAAAGCTCGACATATATTGACAAAGTTAATTAATCAAAGTACCATGATATAGGTATACATAATAGCAGTATTTATAATGACCGGGCAATGTAATAAATCGTAAGACAAAAAGTTCATATAACGCAAGGTCTGTTTTTGTTTTATTTTTGATATACTTATAGGGTGATAAAGATTTTTATGAAAAATATTTTTTTTTTTATCAAATTTTGTCCGGCTTTTTACCAATTTTTATGATTTTGTAATTTATTTAACGATAAATTTTTAGAGCTATAAAGTTGAAATTTGGTACAAATGTTTATTTTACAAATACAAAGTATTTTAACAAATTTCAGATCATTTGCTTAAAATTTTTAGATATTTTTTCCTGATTTTACTCCCTTACTAGATTTGATTGACACCATTGGCTTAATTCAGTAAGTTTTTTTATTATTTAATACTAATTTTTGCCCAAACTAACTTTAATTATAATTATAATATTATATCATTAATATTAGTAAAAAGTAGAAGCCCTTTCTTTAATTTTGTTTATACTAAGTTTGTAAAAAGACTGTATAAATATATATTTTCTATTTTAATTTTTAAAAGAGCATTCATAACTTATTTTCTGAAAAGTTTTTTTAAAAAATGTGCAAACTCTTGGTAAAGGGTGTGTTCAGAATGGAACGCACCCTCTCAGGAGAACAATAGTCTAATTAGTAGAAGACTAGTGGCATAGAACCATTTTTGCGTTTTAGAATATTAAATAAATATTTATTTTCTACTTTTAAATCTAAAAGGGCGTTTTTAATCCATTCTTTTGAATAATTTTTTCAAAATATTAAAAAAAATGTTTGTGTTGGGGACCCTGGGAACAATAGTCTAGCTATCAGGAGTGGGGAACAGGTATTTGAAGAACAAATTTTCATTTTCTTGAGTCATTATTCATTCAACTCTCCATATTCATATACGTACCTACTCAAAGATTCACTTCAGCAGAAACAAACTGTAAGTACCAAGCTTTCTAATTATTTATTTGTTAAAACATAAATTTACTATAACTAATACTTCTATCTCAAAATTATTTTAATGAATTTAATGATTAATTTTTTCTCTGGAATACTATATAGTAGGAAATTTTATTTTTCTTCAAATTTTGTTCAGCTTTTTAGTAATTTTGTAATTTATTTAACGATATTTAATTGATTTATAAAAGTTAAAATTTAATAAAAATATTTATTTTATATATTAATATAAAGCAGTTTATCAAATTTCAGCTCATTAGCTTAAAATTTGTCCATTTTTTTTTCTTATTTTACACTTTGATTAGATTTGATAGACACTATTTCCTTAATTTAGTAAATTATTTAATATTAATTTTTTCCCAAATTGAGTTAAAGTAGAATTATAAGATTATATCATTAATATTAGTAAAAAGTAGACCCACTTTCATTATTATTTTTTTTTATATCAACTAAATTTGGAAATTTTTAATTTTTAGAATACTGCATAAATATATATTTTCTACTTAAATTTCTGAAAGGACTTTTATAACTTATTTTTTGAATTTTTTTTTATAAACTTTATAAACTCTTTTGTTAAATAGTGAGTTCAGAAAGGAACGGACCCTTCCAGGAGAACAATAGTCTAGTTCAGGGGTCGGCAACCTTTTGAGACAAAAGAGCCAAAAGTTAATTTACAAAATTTCCCAGTTTTTAAAGAGCCACTAACATTTTTGTTTTTAAAATAAATAGCTTTAAATATCAAATAATATTTAATCATATAAAAACATACATATGTTTAACACAAAACATATTAAAGTACTTTACCTAGTTCTGCTAGAATAATAAAATTAGTAAACAAATAATATAACTATAATTATTGAATAATAGATAGTTAAATCAATGGGAGCATTGGCCTTGCAGCCTTTGAAAGTTTCCCATTTTGACCACGAAGGAGCACGTTTTCGACAAAGACCAGTCTGTCGCTTTTTGAGGATTCGAATCATATCGTGTCCGGAAAATGCAGGATATCTATAAAAATTTCTAATATCCTGCATTGAGTTTTATAAAAAAAGTGATCCAAGTAAACGTTCAAATCAACAAAATTTCCTAAAGAATCAAGTTTCTAGGATGAGTAGTTTTCATTTTATAAAGGAAAAACTGCGATTTTTTGCAAAAAATTGCATTTTTTCAAAACATCAACCTCATTGCGACACGAGTAACCATCGTCGTCTTTGTCAAAAACGTGCTCCTTCATGGTCAAAATAGGAAAAAATCGAAAAAAGTGCGAGTTTTAGGGATATTCAAAAGTGATCCCAGGGCCTGTTTTTGAATCCCCATAAAAAATCGAACTACTAGATCAATTTTCTATTTCTTTTAATCGACGCGAAATTTTGTCCACTTTAATTTACTATAGAACGGTTATTAACAATTATTAGCGTTATTCGAGTTATAAGCAGAAAAAATTGAAAAAGTCCGAAAATTCCGAGGTTTTTCGGCCACCAAAAGTCGTCCCCCAACTTTTGAGGTCGCAAACTTAAATTTGGCATACCCACACCATACCAAGCGATCCTAGAAAAAAAATATTTTCCCGTAATTAATGTAAGCTGAAACCCCTATATACTGGGCTACTAGTATTTATTTTGTTCTAAATATTTATTTACTGTAACCTACAATGGCTGCTGTGCTATGATGGTTTTTTTTCAATTCAAAAGTTTTTATTTACAATATATATTATACAATTTTCATAAGTACATTATAGAATAAAATAGTTGCGTTCATTTTAGAACTAGTCCAGGCAAAATTACGTGAAAAAATGGCATAAACAGGAAATAATTCCCGGTAAAGATTATATTGCTGGAATACCTTTATTGGTACTCCAATATTACTACCCTAAGTTTTCCCCCAAATCTGTGTTGTGGAAATTTTTTCTACGCGCCTCAAAATGAGAAAATTTCTTTATTAGATAAATTAAAGCTCTTTAAATTACACGTAAAATTATAAAAAATGCATATATTTATGTTTAGTAGAACCAGTACTAGCGCCTGTCAAAAAACAGCCACCGGGATCATTTGAATATCCCTAAAACTCATACTTTTTTCGATTTTCCCCATTTTGACCATGAAGGAGCACGTTTTCGACAAAGACCACTCTATACAATTTTAAACTAGATTAAATTTTCTACAATTTAAATGAATAATGGATAATGGTAACATGAGGTTGAAGTATTGAAAAAATGCAATTTTTTGCAAATAATTGCAGTTTGTTTTTTCCTTAATAAATGACTCATCCTAGAAACTTGATTCCTATCTCATTGTATAGAAAATGTTATTTATTTAAACGTTTACTTGACAACTTTTTTGATAAAACTCTTAGATCTATAGATATTCAGCATTTTCTGGACAGATTAAATCTTTTATAGTTTCATGCGTAATTTAAAGAGCTTTAATTTATCTAATAGATATATTTTCGATTTGATATGCCGTTTTAGAGTTATTCTAGAAAAAGTGAAAAAACTCCGAAATCTGTGTTGGCAACTCTGGGAACATCAGTCTAAGTATTAGGAGTAGGGGAACTGGTATTTGAAGAGGCTATTTTGATTTTCTTGAGACATTATTCATTCGCCTATCTTCATATACGAACTCAAAAATTTCACTTCTTCAGAAACAAACTGTAAGTACATTGATTTCTAATTATTTATTTGTTATTACATAAATTTACTATAACTAATACTTCTTCTATCTCAAAATTATTTTAATGAATTTAATGATTAATTTTTTCTCTGGAATTTACTATATAGTAGGAAATTTTATTTTTTTTCAAATTTTGTTCAGTTTTTTGTAATTTTAATGCTTTTGTAATTTATTTAACGATAAATTATTTCAGCTATAATGTTAAAATTTAATACAAATGTTTATTTTAAAAATTAATATAAAGTAGTTTACCGAATTTCAGCTCATTAGCTTAAAATTTGTACACTTTTTTCTTATTTTAAACTCTGATTAGTTTTGATAGATACTATTTGAGTAATTTATTAAATTATTTAATATTAATTTTTTGCCAAAATTAAGTTCAAATAGAATTATAATTGGTATTATATCACTAATATTACTAAAAAGTAGACGCCCTTTCTTTCTTTCTTTTCTTTTTTTTTTTTTTATTCAACTAAGTTTGGAAATTTTTAATTTTTGAATACTGCTTAAATATATATCTTCTACTTTAATGTCTAAAAGGACATTTCTAACTGATTTTTTTAAATGATTTTAAACCCTTGAAGTTCAGAAAGAACACACCCTCTCAGGAGATTAATAGTTTAGTTAGTAGGAGAGTGGTGGGCATAGAACCATTTTTGAGTTTTAGAATATTAAATAAATAGTTATTTTCTATTTTTAAATCTAAAAGGGCGTTTTCAATTGATTTTTTTGAATAATATTTTCAAAATATAAAAAAAAATTTGTGTTGGCAATTCTGGGAACTTCAGTCGTAGGAGTGGGGGAATTGGTATTTGAAGTAGCTATTTTGATTTTCTTGAGCCATTATTCATTCGCCTCACTATCTTCATAAAGTTATTCAAAAGTTTCACTTCTTCAGAAACAAACTGTAAGTACGTTGAATTCAAATTATTTATTTGTTATTACATAAATTTACTATTAATAATACTTCTTCTATCTCAACATTATTTTCATAAAATTCGTGGGTAATTATTTTTCTCACCAATACTATATTGTAGGAATTTTGTTCAGTTTTTTACTAATTTTAATGATTTTGTAATTTATTTAACGATAAATTATTTAAGCTATAAAGTTGAAATTTTGTAGAAATGTTTATTTTATAAATACCAATTAGTTTGGCAAATTTCAACTCTTTAGCTTAAAATTTGTACAGTTTTTATTTTCTTATTTTACACTATGATTAGTTTTTATGGGGAAGATAAATTAAAGTTTCTTTCTTTCTTATGATATAATTTGGAACTTAATAAATAATAATTCGTCTTTTGTTTCCTTCTATGTTTCAGATCTCATAATGACTTTTCAACCAAAACTATTGCAAGATATTGCAATTGATGGGGTGTTTCGAATTCTCCTGAAGGGGTCGGAAGAAAATGCTCGATTGAATGAGAAGAGACAGATTGTGAATTCTATGCCTCCTCTGTTTAAATACACATTGCTGCAGAGGTTGGTGTCTGATAAAGCCACGATTAGCCAAGTCGCCCTCTTGAATACTCTTCCTATTTTCTTAGACGAAAAGTTAAAATACCTAGACTTTGATCGATTAATAATTACTCAATCAACTATCAAGAAGATTTTGGAAATAATACCGAAATTCTCTCCGAATATAGAAACGGTCGATTTTAGACGTTTACGGATCAGACCTGAGAACAAGGAGAACCTCAAAACTTTTCTGAAACTAACCACAAGCTTGAAATCACTGCGTGTGAAATGCTGTTTCACGAGATGTCCCATCCGTGAACTTTTGCTGGATGAAGATTTTGACCAGCATGATCCTGTTGTTCAAAAAGGACTCTTAAAAATCGAATATATCCATGGTGTATCATTAAGTTCATCAGACTGTGCCAAACTCTTGAAACTTCTTCCCAATTTAAAAAGTTTAGGCATGCGTCAACCATTAGGACCCACGTTATCCACTTTTATTGATGAAAATGATATTTCCAAAAATGTATATAAAATAACCGAATTTTTAGATGACAACACAAGCTTAAGATCTTTAGAATCTTTTTCGAAAATTTTTACAAAAGTAAAAAAGATATTCTTACATAAACCAGAGAAAAAAGTGGTCGAAAATCTTTGTAATTTGCCATCCCTCACGGACTTAACATTAAATTCTCAAGATCCAGAGTTTGTTAGCGAACTAATTAATTTATTAAAAACAATTGGGCAACAAATTGTGAATTTAACTCTCCATGTTGAGAGTGATGAACTTGACCCAAAGATTTTGCACAAGTTGTGCCCCAAATTAAGAAAATTAGAAATAAATGAGGAAATCTTCTAATTCTATTTTAATATGTGTAAAATATTAAACTAATCAATTTGTGTACAACTATGTATTAAGATGACCTCAAAATCCCTTCTATCCAAAGGATTTTATTTTCTCCAAAGGAATGGGGGCATTTTGCAAAATGATTTATTTACTTATTGTCTTTAATATTAATTTTATTTCACCTTATTTTTATATTTTTTTGTAACGAATTTATTATACCTAAATAAAATCTTAACTAAAATTATTTTTTATTTAATGTACTTTTTTGTTCCTTAGTATATTAGAATTTTAAATGATTATAAAATGTATGGTTGTTCGGACAGTACCTCCCGTAAATAAAAATAAAATCTAGATTTTATTTTGACGAAAATAAAAAAATGCTAACATGTAAATTAATAAATGTAAATTAAAATAATTTAGATGTGACCTAGGATCATGTCTAAAAGGATTAATTTAAATATTTATTTACTAACAATAATAAATAAGCTGACGTTTTCTGATGTGGCCATCCACTTGACTTTACCATACAACCTGGCCCCTCACTTATATTTAATATTTAATAAAATTATTTATAATCATGTAGGGGAGGGGGTTAGTTTTTGCATTTTTAGACTCCTGGGGGCCCACTGAATATGTATACAAAATTTGGTTGAGTTTGGTACAAGAGCCTAGATTTTCATTTTTTGACCATACACCCCCCCCTTTTTGGGGGTCGGTTACTTTTTACATTTTTAGACTTCTAGGGTCCCACTGATTATGTATACAAAATTTGGTTGGATTTGCTCAAATGGCCTAGATTTTTAATTTTTAACCCCCCTCCACCCCCTTAATTTTGGGCCGATATGTACCAAAATCTAATCAGCTCTTAATCTCAATGGACCAAAACTACCTGTGAAATTTGGTTTCGATATTCACACAAGTTTTTGAGCTAGCTCGTCCACAAAATTTGGTAACGCACAGACTAACTAACAGACGGACAACCAGACAGACTAACAGACATTTTGACAAAACAATTATTATCTCGAAAAATATAATTTTTTCGATGTTCACTTATTAGGGCTTTTGACGTGACAACGTCTTATAATTCGATGAAGCCGGCTGCACGCTCGAAAAAACATGACTCATCTGAGGCGTTGTCTATAAAAAACAATTGAAAAATAAAATAAAATAAATACAAAAAACAGTATATTTTAAAATGAATATCTCGAAAACTAAGCGAAATCTCGAAAAATGGCATTCTTCATTTTCGTCTTATTTTGGTGAGTACTATAAGAATCCATCATCAGATCGCAGCGCAACAGTTACCGTAGAATTGCCAATATTCATAAATATTTATATATAAAAAAAATGTTTTAACAAATATTCAATTACACGGGGCCCGGCTAATCTCTTCGATGTACCAAGTAATTAATTCATTGTCTACAAACCATATTCCATATCACATTACAAAATCGATTATAATTTTTATTCATTTTTTAATTTCTTAGTTGCTATGGTTACTTTTAGTGAACCCTCATTTCCATTATTTTAGAATAATTATTTCTTAATAATTAATTTATATTTATAAATAAGGAATTTTACTATTATTTTAAGAATGTAATGTAATTAAGATTATTTAATAAAATATTTTTTCTTTAATTGCAAGGATATAATTTGTGATTAAATTTCGTCTTAATATAACACTATAAAAATATCATCTTTAATTTTATTTATTATAAAATAATCATGTTTAGATGTGAGTGAAATGAATACATGTTTTCTTAAAATGACCTCTGTTAGAAAAGAGGCTTTTCTTAATAGGTTTGGTTTTAACACCGCCGGAGAACTTGTAAAATTCATTAATTAGCAAAAGCTAGGCGTTAGATAAACAACTTCGGCAGTCTGAGCTCAAATAGAACGATGTCTACGATCCAAAGTTGGGGCCTTGATCTTCTTATCGATGGTGTTATTCTTCTAAGGCTCGATGGCTTGGATAAACCAACACCTATTTCCCTACCAGGTACGACAATTATTTTCAATTATTATTTTTTTTTGATACAATTAAGAAACGATTGGTTAATATTTGACCTTTTCTTCATCAGTGTTTAATTATGATGCTTCATGAACGCGGTTACAATTAATTTATCTACCGTTTTAATATTTTCTCATAAATTCAATAAATTCTTATAATCATTAATTTGGAGAAATATTATTTTTATTATTATTATGCCATTTTCGCTCGGAGAACGTTGGATTTGACTTATACTCGTGTGGCGCAACCATGAGAGGGAGATTTGGACGTTAAACCATCCAGAAATTTCTTGATTAAAATATTAAAAATTATATTTATAAAACAGGTGTAAAATAATACTAATTGTAATAATATTGCAAAAATAAAAAAATATTTTTAAGTATACCTAAGCTGTAAAGTATAAGAATGGCCTCAAAAGACTTGGTAAAATTTTTTATTTTATATCTATATACAATCATAAAATGACTCACTAATTTTGAGACAATATCCCACAATCCTATTCGGGATCTAGAAGATAGAAATGTGAGGAATCGAAAAGTTTTTCGAAATTCGAAGTCTAATGTAATGGTGCGTAAACTATGGGTAGCGAGAAAATTTTCAGTCTCACAAAATTCTAATTCAAAAAAAGATGTGTCCTTCATGCCAAGCCACTTGCGTACAACCTCTCGATAAAAGAGACCAAAAGAACTATGACTTCGCCTTAGAGATTTTTTATCAAAAATGACATATTAATACCATTCGAAAGAAAAAGAGATGCAGCATCGTCCAAGTAAAACTGCTACTTAAAAGTACTATCGTAAGTTGTAGAAGAAAAATTTGAAAATTAGATTCTTTCCATAACAACAATATTAACTTTTAATCATAAGTTTCCTGTATTTGATTCAATCGCGAATCGAATGCAGGTGATTTTTGTCAGATATTAAATGAAAATAATATCCGAATTTCATATATTTCTTTGTTGAAATAATGAATTTAAATAATTTTCTAATTAATATATTAATTAGAAAATTATTTATATTAAATTTTGTTTGTTTTTCTCTGCCCTGTAAAATTTCCTTGTTGGGAGTTATCAGGTTTACATTTGAAGGCGACGATTAATGAGAAAAAGCAACTGGACTCATTTTGCATTAATGAGCTCTATATTGGTGCCACATTTCAGCTTTCTAGTTTAAATCTTAAAATAAAAATACTAAATCGCAAATATTTCAGGACAGTGTACTTACCAATAAGAAAAAAAGTTTTCAATTTTTCCTATAAAACATTTAACAAATTGATAAACTAATTTCGTTTCTTCTTGTTTAATAAATGGATGAGTAAATTAACTTTAATTTAATTGTATATTTTTGATAGTTAGCTGTTCTTATCAAAGCAAAATAAGAATTAGTTAAATTCGCGTCTCAATAGTAATGACTCAACCTATTGACACTATTGACAAGAGGAGGACGTTTATTCTGAAAGCCACGATTTGGTTTTTCTTCCTTTCATCGACCCTTTTAAAATTTTATTGCCATTTCATGAAGTCCTTATCTTATGGGTGGAACTTTAAAGAAATAGTTCCTTCAAAAGAACATTTTTTTCTTTAATTTTATTTGGTTGGCTTCGGATACTAGAGTATATTTAGCCAGTTTCTATTTAGTATACTTTTATCATGGGTTAGTAGTGTTAGTGAGGGAGCCAGGTTATTTAGTCGGTCAAATTTTACTCTTGCTCGAGCAAAGTTTGAACTTGGGGCTTCCGCTCCAACATCGTCTTTAAGACACGACACAGAACTACGCGACTACTCGACTCTCCTCAGGACAGACCTATTGACACTATTGACAAGAGGAGGACGTTTATTCTGAAAGCCACGATTTGGTTTTTCTTCCTTTCATCGACCTCTTTTTAAAATTTTATTGCCATTTCATGTAGAAGTCCTTATCTTATGGGTGGAACTTTAAAGAAATAGTGCCTTCAAAAGAACATTTTTTTCTTTAATTTTATTTGGTTGGCTTCGGATACTAGAGTATATTTAGCCAGTTTCTATTTAGTATACTTTTATAATGGGTTAGTAGTGTTAGTGAGGGAGCCAGGTTATTTAGTCAGTCAAGTTTTTTATTCTTGCTCGAGCAAAGTTTTGAAAACTTGGGGCTTCCGGCTCCATCATCGCCTTTGTGACAACGACAACAGAATCTACACGACTACTCGGCTCTCCTCAGGGACAGATCTATTTGACGCTACTGACATGAGGAAGGACGTTCATTCTGGTAGCCACGATTTGAGTTTTCTTCCTTTCACTCGGCCCTTTTTTAAAATTTTGTTGCCATTTCAAGGAAGTCCTTATCTTATGGGTGGAACTTTAAAAAGAAATAGTTCCTTCAAAAGAACATTTTTTTCTTTAATTTTATTTGGTTTGGCTTCGGATACTAGAGTATATTTAGCCAGTTTCTATTTAGTATACTTTTTTATCATGGGTTTAGTAGTGTTAGTGAGGGAGCCAGGTTATTTAGTCGGTCAAATTTTTATTCTTGCTCGAGCAAAGTTTGAACTTGGGGCTTCCGCTCCAACATCGTCTTTAAGACACGACACAGAACTACGCGACTACTCGACTCTCCTCAGGGACAGACCGGCTGACACTTATTGACAAGAGGAGGACGTTTATTCTGAAAGCAAAGCCACGATTTGGTTTTTCTTCCTTTCATCGACCCTTTTAAAATTTTATTGCCATTTCATGAAGTCCTTATCTTATGGGTGGAACTTTAAAGAAATAGTTCCTTCAAAAGAACATTTTTTTCTTTAATTTTATTTGGTTGGCTTCGGATACTAGAGTATATTTAGCCAGTTTCTATTTAGTATACTTTTATCATGGGTTAGTAGTGTTAGTGAGGGAGCCAGGTTATTTAGTCGGTCAAATTTTTATTCTTGCTCGAGCAAAGTTTGAACTTGGGGCTTCCGCTCCAACATCGTCTTTAAGACACGACACAGAACTACGCGACTACTCGACTCTCCTCAGGGACAGACCTATTGACACTATTGACAAGAGGAGGACGTTTATTCTGAAAGCCACGATTTGGTTTTTCTTCCTTTCATCAACCCTTTTAAAATTTTATTGCCATTTCATGAAGTCCTTATCTTATGGGTGGAACTTTAAAGAAATAGTTCCTTCAAAAGAACATTTTTTTCTTTAATTTTATTTGGTTGGCTTCGGATACTAGAGTATATTTAGCCAGTTTCTATTTAGTATACTTTTATCATGGGTTAGTAGTGTTAGTGAGGGAGCCAGGGTTATTTAGTCGGTCAAATTTTTATTCTTCCTCGAGCAAAGTTTGAACTTGGGGCTTCCGCTCCAACATCGTCTTTAAGACACGACTTACAGAACTACGCGACTACTCGTCTCTCCTCAGGGACAGACAATTTAAAGAAACGAGATTGCCCACCCTTAATCGAACCTATTTCTACCCGTTTCTTTGGCTATTTCCCTCGAACTAGTATTTTTGAAAGATCCTTTGCTAAGCTGATACGAATGTTAGCTTTTTCGATCATCCTCCATAAATGGATTATTCAAATAAATAAATATCTTTTCACAACTGTAGCACTTTTTTTTCTATTTAGTTTGTTTATACTAATTCTGTTTTTGTTTTAGGGGTTAACTCTTTAGGAAATATCTTTTTAAAAACGGTCCTCTTCGTGGCGCACTCTTCTCCAGATAGTGATTCTGATAGTTATTTGGCAATAATCTGGGCAAAACGAAATGAAGAAGATTGCCCTCCATTGTGGCATATCGAATGCCCTCTCAGCTCAATGAATTCTCTGGCATTTCCAGGATTAGTGGTGACTCCTTGGACATCCAATGTTTATCCAAAATTTTCAAAAAGTAACTATCCAAATATTGGAATTTTCCCCAGAGGGTGTCACTTAAAATCGAATCTCTGAAACTCCACCTAGAGGGCAGCAAATTTTGGGATTGGGTGCATGGTGAATAAAATATTTTTAAATGGTTCTCTTCTCATTAATTAATTGTAAATTCAATTTCAGTTTACAATATAAAAGTTTTATTTGGAAGAGTCAGGGAGAGTTAATTCCGGGTCATACTATAAATCTTTCAAGGGGAGGATTCGCTAGACTTCATATGCGGACCCCAGAAGATGTCTCAATAGATAATTTTATGTTTTCTCAAAATATACAGGTAATCTCTATAGTTAATCTTATCCTTATTACATTCTAATTAATTCTGAGTCAATAATATATCTCAAAATATTCAGCTAATTTCTAGTTTATTGAATTAAAATTAAAAAAGGATTATTTGGAAGGTTTCACAAATAAAATTTATTTTTGGAAGAATTTTAATAAAATTTATTTGTGAAACCTATCTAGTAATCTTTCAATTTTAATTTTATTAAATATGTTTCACCTTGAACCTACACCATTCTCTCTGAATAAAATCTAGTTTATTAGCTCAAAGCCCGATTTTGTTCTTCCTATTACTCTGGGCAAAAATTGTTCTTGTCGCCCTTTAATTACCTAGTATTTTTGAACGCCTTTGCGATTTGCTCTTTCGGCTGTTATTATCTTGATTAAAAATAATAATAGTAAATAAACTTATAATATTGTTAAAGTTCGTGGCTGTGATGAAACTGTATTAGATGAAGCAGGAGGTATCAGCCAAAGTTTGATGCGCTGGGTACAATGAAGCACCCATGAATAAAACATTTTGGCCTGAATTTATTTGACCATCTTCAGTTAATTGGGCTACAAATAATAAGAATAAACATACATATATTAATGTTAACATCTATTTGTAAGTTTTGTAGCTCAATTAACTGAAGATGGCCAAATAAATTCAGGCCGAAACGCTTTTATTCAGGGTGTTTTATTGAACACAGCGCATTCAACATGGCTGATACCTTCCTCCTTCATCTAATAAACTTATAATATTAAAAATTGAAATATTTTATCTAAAACTTAATTTTTCCAAATGAAGCGTTCAAAAGCAGAGTGGACCATTCTACTTATGAGAAATCGAGCAAAATAGAGGTAAAGATTCGAGGGAAAAGTGGTACTTGTTATCACCGAAAATGAGTTTTGTGGGTTGATTCACTCTGCTTTTGAACGTCTCATATGTTATAGATTTTAAGTTAGATCTAGTTTGTTAGTAGTAATTAAAGAATAAAATAGCTTTATATATAGTACCTACAGTCAAAAACCAAAAACTTTTAATAAAATTCTGTTAATTAATTAATTTTATTACATTAGAGATTGTATGGGGGGAGGGGGTTGAGTTATTTGAATATTAATAAAAATATGGTGAAATCTACCCAGACATCCTCTATGTGTCTATGTTGAATGCAATCAGATTCTCATTCTTTCGAAGCAATTAGGAGCACTCAACTAACCCTCGAGTTTATAATTATTTTGTTTTTATTAAAGTTTTTCCGAAAAGGCCTAAAGATGTTTAATAAAAAAGCCACTTAATCTGACTCAAAACGTTGTAAGAGAACTGAATCTAAAATTTGGAGAAATATACTTGAAGGTTGCTAAAATGGTCTCAAGTATTTGTAATTAAAAATTTAGTTAATTTCATTCAAAACGTTGTAAGTAAACTAATTCTAAAATTAGAAAGAATTTGGTTGAAGGTTTCTAAAATGGGCTTAAGAATTTTTTTAGCAAATATAAATAGACAATTGTAAACTGTTCGAAGCCTGTCGCAGCATGTGTAACGTTTAACAAAAAGGAGTTCTTTGCAATTTATTTTCAAATTTACACATTAAAATGAACAAAATTTATTGCATGAAAAAATGTCGAACTCTCCATGGTTTTTTATCTGATAGCGATTATTATTGCTATTACTATTATTAGATATTAATTTAATATAAAAATAAATTTAATTTAAAAATTTATATCCCTATCTTTTTCAGTAATATTAATAATATTTAGTTCACATTTCATATCATTTATCGCTAATAAAGAAAAATTACAGTAAATTCTGACTTAAAATTTTTTAAAATGGTGGCCATGTCAATTTTAAATTCTTTATTTATCAATAATCATTACTTTTATTAAATTACTTTATATTTAATAAAATATTAATAATTTATTTATAAACAAAATGACATCTTATTTTTGCAAATCGGTTAATTATTAACCGAGTTATTGTGGTATTTTTATTTTCATAGTTATGGTTAGTTATTCTTAAGTAAATTAAATAAAATCTATCAGATTGATTCAGAGATTCAAATGTTTGAATTTTCATATTAATTAGACAATAGAGTTAAGCAAATCGCTGTAAGATGGCATTAGTGGAAAATAAATCAACTGCGAATTCGAATATTTAAATATTTAAAAAACTTGTGATGGAATTTCTATGATGGCCGATTTCATCTCAACCAATTAAGAATGACTAACCTATAATAATGAAAATAAAAATATCATAATAACTCAATTAATTGTCAACCGATTTTCAAAATTAAGGTGTCATTTTGTTCAGAATAAAATGCTTAACATTTTAATAAATAAAAGATAATTTGATAAAACTAACGATTATTGAGATATAAAGGATTGAATAATTGAGATATGGCCATCATACTAAATTTTGAGATTCTAAATTCACTATAATTTTTTACTTTATCCATATCAAGCATGGGTAAAGTATTGTAATTGGTCTCGAGACAAGTGCGGATTCAAAGGGTCCTCAGATAAAGACTACAAAACCCAAGGCCTCAACTAAAGAATATTCAGGTTAAATTTTATGAAATTGACGGTTTTGTTAAAAATTACATGGGATCTCACCCAGAGCCCAAAAAGTGCGATTTTTTCATTTAGTTCGTGCGTATGTATGCATTCCTTTTATTTCGCACACAAATTGAAAACCCACCATTAGTTTAATGAAATGAAC
Source organism: Forficula auricularia (assembly GCA_024734495.1). Taxonomy (NCBI): domain Eukaryota; kingdom Metazoa; phylum Arthropoda; class Insecta; order Dermaptera; family Forficulidae; genus Forficula; species Forficula auricularia. The sequence goes on from JALMQS010000070.1 coordinate 814,286, forward strand.
CGCTGATTAGTTTTTGAGTACATACCGGTCCGATTAACAGTAGTACTTTATTACTAGTGAACTTTTTTAGTATTTTCTAAATATCTTGAAAATGGTTTAACCAATTTTAATCAAATTTAATATTCTATTTACTTAAGTACCTTCGTGGACCTCAAAAAAGTTATATAAGTTTTTAGTAAAAAAATTTTTACCACACCACCACCCCAATGTAAGCTTAATTTTATATATATAGATAATTTCATTTAAATTGGTAACCATGACACACTGTTTTTGTTGGGGGACGGACATAGATACATAGATAGGTACATACAGAGGCAGGCACAAATGCGCTTTAGTAGTATACTAGCTGCATATGTTTGGTGGACCACTCTTAAGTCGACAAATGGTTAGCGCCCTCGAGAGAAGTTTCCCCCTCCCCCGCCCCAAAGTCTGGCTACGCCACTGGAGAGGTCTGATTGAAAAGACAAGGCGAGGCCATCAAATTTTTAAGGATAATTCTCTTCTAATTGATTTTAGTATTGGCCCCATGTTGAGGTGTTCGCACTGGAGCGCATTAATCTTCCTCGACCGATAGAAAGACATCTATTGGACATTCCTTTTACAAGAGATATCGGCACTGAAGCTTTTCAGAATATCGAACAACCAAGAAATAATTTTCAAATCAATAATCAAATTTCACTTAATCAAAATCATAGAGAGATTTCCCAAGAAATGATTGTTACAAAGAAAGAATGCTACATCCTCGTCAGTTTCTTTAGAGAAAAATAGTAAGTAGTGTTTTTTACTTTAATTTATAATAAATATACAATATTCAGTATTATTTAATATATTCCATTTTGCTCAGGTGGACTACATCAACTTCGTTTCGGGTCAGGAAATATTTTTCTATCTATGTTTCGATGGATAATCTAATTCTATAATATTGAAACCTAGAGTCTTTTAATTTAATGAAATTTCAATATTTTCTCATCGATTTAATTTTCTACTATGTAGCTTTAATAGATAAAATATTTATTATTTCAGCAATTTATATTCTACGACAAAGTCTAATAGTTATCATTCTAGTAGTACAAGGAGACAAGGAATTGGGGTTTTCTAGAACAATTACAATTAATTGATCATTTTTCTCTTGACTAAAACTTGTCAATACTTATCTTTTTTCGATCTTTGCACGTTATTACATGTCAATAGATTATGGACAGTAAGGATTATTTTATCCATGGCCCTTTTAAAAAATAAATTATCATTCCTCATATATCCTTCTTTTTAATCCCATTCGATTTAAATTGGTTTTTACCAGGGCTGTCCAACCCGTGGCCCAATATAAAGTGACAGAATTTCCTAAAACATTGAGATTTATATGTAGATACTGGAAAAAACACTCAACAATTTAGCGTGATAATATTTTTCTTTAAAATAAGAAATCTGAAAATCTACTGTGAAGTTTTCGAAAAATAAAAGTGTGCAATTTTAAATTTTGCATCAGGAACTAGATTTCAAGATTTCCGAAAAAAATAATCATCATTTTGGTCTATTTTTGACTCCATTTTCATTAGAAATAAATTTTTCTACTTCTGCATTGAATATTCTAGAACAACAATTAGATACTGATCTGAAAGAAAAATTGAATATCGTCGCCTTAGAGAGTAAACCTGCTAACTCACAACAAGGAAATTTTACAGGGCAGAGAAAAAACAAACAAAATTTAATATTGTTGTTATGGAAAAAACTATTTTTCACATTTTTTTTCTACAACTTACGATCGTAATTTTAAGTAGCAGTTTTACTTGGACGATGCTGCATCTCTTTTTCTTTCGAACGGTATTAATATGTCATATATGATAAAAAATGGAGTTAGCAGCTTTACACTCTAAGCCGACGATATTCTGTATTCATTAGAATTTTATATTAATTATCTAGCCAGGAAAAAATATAAACAAATACTAATACATAATATCACTTTTTGTAAGTATGTAGGTATGTATTTACATATACGAGAAGCTATTTTCAAGTATAAAATTTACGAAAAGTAAAATTAGAAGCTCACTATGAGCTAAAAAAAGTAATAATGTTCTTATTTATACATTATTAACTATCTTTTTTGAATAAACATATATCAAATAGAATTATAATATTTTATCCGCGGCCCGAAACATTTGTTTTTTCTTCACATGTGGCCCACGTATGCCAAAAGTGTTGGACACTCCCTGCTATTATGTGATCAATCGAGTGTAGCTTATATGTGACAAATTAATTGTTGATGAGCAATGAAGCAGTCAGTGATTTGGTTCATAGACTGTTATAGATGTAGGTCGTTATCTACCATCGGCGAGCAAAGTCACGGACTAGTTTTTTTATTCCGTGGTTAGATTATGCTTGGTATCCAAACGTGAGGGCAAGTATTTTGATAATTCCCAATTATTTTTTTGGTTTACGTCTGTCAATTATTCGGGATACCTTAATGCACTTATAGACAACGTGATCGTCTTACAGAGTTCCTTCTGGCGCCAAAATTCTTAGTATTTCCACAAAACTAGAGAACGTGAAACGAATATTGTTTGTTTGCTTTACTTAGCTTCTTGTTGAGAGTCATGAGAGTAAGATCAAATCTTTATATAATAGCTCCTATTATCGGGTATAGGTGATTGAATTGAAATTGAACTGATGAACCAGTGCATCTTTACATGTAATAGACACGCTACGAATGAGCGTCACGCCGTTCTGGAAGAAGGTGCTCGATATCATTAAGAATTTGCCAATCGCTTAGATTCAGAAATCACACAATTCTTAAAAAACTTTTGAAGAAATCAATTAATTAAATTCTTTTGAAATGAGGCAATGATGGAATTTAAAAATTAAATTTATTTTCTGGTGTGTTTTAACTTAACCATAAAATTAGGGTATGATGAAGTATTGTAATTGTGCAAGAAAAGTGTTTTTTTTTTTTTGCTTATTTTCGAAATATCTCAAAAAAGACTAAAACAATTTTGATTAAAAAAAATTGAGTGAATTCACGACGTTTCGGTCTACAATATAATCTTTAATGTCTTTTAGTGGATGGGTTAGTTACCAAATTTTGTATACGCCCAAGCTTGAAAATTAATTATGGTATCAAAACGAAATCGTATATGATATTAAGAGAGTTCAAGACTGCTTATCTATCTGGTTGATCTTCGAAAAAATCTTTTGTATTTCTGCAGAGTGACAACGTCTGCCTACCAAATTTTTTAATAAAAAAAAATTGTTAATAATGAGGTTAATTTCGAATAAAAATCTTTGTTTTGATAATATTAATAAAAAAGAATATTGAGATAAATTTTTTCTCATTATAAAAACATTTATTATATCACAAAAACGATTTCAACAAATAGAGTTCTAGTGCTTTTGTCATATTTTGTTGCCTGCAAATAAATTTTTATTTTTGCATTTATGAATAATTAATTAACTAGACTGTCAAATCTATTGAAAATGTATGATTCGATTCATAAAAGTTGAATTATTGATCTGTATAGATTTGTTAGAAAATGATATAATGTGTATAGAAGTTATAGCCCTTTAAAAAGCTCGGTCCATTTACTTCCATGTTAAAAGGACAATTTTCAATAATTTAGTTTCTCGATGAGACAGACAATCATCTTCAAATTTCGGTAGTAATAAATATTTAATGCATCAATGATTCGATGGTAAAAATTTCTGAGAATTTTCTTATAAAAATGATAAACAGTCCCGGAACCTTCCTTAAGAGCTGATCAGATTTTGGCTGAAATCAAATCAAAAAATAGGGTGGAGTGGGGGGGGGGGAGTTTGAAAATTAGAATATGTAATCGTGCATTAAAAATGCTTTTTTTTAATTTTTTGCTCCATCTTGTCGAAATATCACAAAACTATTGAAACTATTTTAATTTAAAAAATTGAGCGAATTTATTGCCTATAGGTCTATAATAAAACCTTGTATAGTAAACATTGAAAAATTTATAATTTACGAGAAATTAATTATTTTGTCAAAAATGTCTGTTAGGTAGTGAGCGAGTGGGCGTCTTATTTAATTTTTGTGTACGTTCTCGCTCAAAAAAACAATGAAGGTATCAAAACAAAATTTTATATTAAGAACCGAATAGATTTTGATTCAAATCCGACCAAAGATTTAGGGGAGTGGGGCCAAAAAATTTGAACTCTTTTCCGATTTCCGCCAAATTTTGCACAGTTACTTAAAATATAATAATTGATCATTATTTTTAATTTAATTTTAATATACGAGAGGGGTGCAGTGTGCATGGTAAATTTATCAGATGGCCACATTCTATTATCATTTTTTTCTGATGATATTGACGCGACAAGGAGTTACTCAGAGAGATGCAACCCCTCTAGCCCAGAATTCGCCCCCTGCACCGTGAAAAGAAGAAAGAGGGGGAAATAAAATTTTAGGATCGGGTCGAAGTCGAAGGAACCTAGAATTAAAGGTTGTAGGTTTTGGGAAACACGGGGGCGGGAAGCGAGTCCCATTCTTATAGGGATAAACGAGTTGGTTTGATTCTTATCTAAATAGACAATGAAGGGAGTTGAGAGTTCGCAAATCGCGGGATTATTATAAATGAGGCTTTGGAGGGGACCATTGGCTTTAATTCGTAAGAACAAACACCATGGTAGTAGCTCATAAACTAAAGAAGCTACAAACTTGAAATACCTACGTACATATTATTTTCCCTGAAATCAAAGGATGAATTTATGTGAGGTAAAGAACTCAGATTAAGTAGAATTAGAAGACATTTTTACTTTATCCAATGCGAAGCATGGGAGAAAGTATTGCAATCGGTCGCGCGGCAAGCGCGACTTCAACGGGTCCTCAGGTAAAGACTACGGAACCCATGGACTCAATTAAGGTCACAAATTGAAGTATTCAATGAGATTGAATTTTAGCACGTGGCGGTTTTGCCAAAAGTTACCTGGAATCTCGTCGAGAGGCCAAAAAGTGCCATTTTTTTTGGAAGTGCGTGCGGATGGATGGATGGATGGATGGATGTTATCGTTTTTTTCGTCCACGATTTTTTCCACACCTTTGCACCGATTGAAATGAAATTGAAAACCTACCATCATTTTAACAAAATGAAGCGCTGATTAGTTTTTGGTACATATCGGCCCACAAACATTAGTATTATACAACATTATTTATTTCAGTACTTTTTTAGTTTTTTCTAAATATCTTTAAAATGACTTAACCAATTTTGATGAAATTTAATATCCTAATTAAGTACCTTGGGGCCGACAAAAAAGGTTAAATAAAGTTTTTAGTAAAATTATATTTTAAAGTACTTTACTCTAAAGTAAGATTTTTGAATTCTTTAAAATTTATTCATTTGATCTGTTTATGGTAATATAGGACTCATTTAACCTAACTAAGTAAGATGGATAGGCTTTTCTCTGTGAAATGCTAAAAATTTGGGAGGAAAGTTTATAAGTAACCATAGCAACTGCGTTCTTTTCTTATCCGTTACCTTTATAGAGGAATCAACTTAAAACCAAAAATAGCGATTGATTCTCATCTAGTACTTGAGGAATAACCATTCTATATTGGATTTTTGACGTTTCGGTTTTATTGGTAACCATTGCTGAAGACATAGAGGAATCGACTTAAAATCAAAAATAGCGATTGATTCTCATCTAGTACTTGAGGAATAACCATTTTATATTGGATTTTTGACGTTTCGGTTTTTATTGGTAACCATTGCTGAAGACATAGAGGAATCGACTTAAAATCAAAAATAGCGATTGATTCTCATCTAGTACTTGAGGAATAACCATTTTATATTGAATTTTTGACGTTTCGGTTTTTATTGGTAACCATTGCTGAAGACATAGAGGAATCGACTTAAAATCAAAAATAGCGATTGATTCTCATCTAGTACTTGAGGAACTCAAGTTTGAGTTGTTTGCCATAAAAGAATTTAGTCTTTTTGATTTTAAGTCGATTCTTCCACGTTTTCAGTAGAGGTTGCCATTAATAGTCAAAACATCAAAAATGGAATGCAATAAGGTTATTCCTCTAGTATTAGATAAGAATTGATCGTTATTTTTGATTTTAAGCCGTTTCCTCCATGTCTTCAGCAATGGTTACCAATAATAATCGAAGCGTCAAAAGTCTAATGTTGAATTGTTATTCCTCGAGTATTAGATGAGAATCGATGGCTATTTTTGATTTTAAGTCGATTCCTCCATGTCTTCAGCAATGGTTACTAATAATAACCGAAACGTCAAAAATCCAATGTAGAATGGTTATTCCTCGAGTATTAAATGAGAATCGATCATTATTTTTGAATTAAAGTCAACATGAACTTCAAATTGCAAGTGATATCTGATTAATAATAAAGGAATAAACATATTATTTTTTTATTGTTAAAGGATAAATAATTAATATATCCAGTACACACCAAGCCAGCAAAACATATTAATATTTCAAATGAATTTGGATAAAGTTTAGCAACGATCCGTTGCAGTTCATTTTGATTTTCTCAAAAACGGTCGAGCCGTTTTTGGGAAAATTAAAAAAAACGAAAAATCTTTCATGTAAATGTACACTATGGTTTTCCACTTTCAACCAAAAATTCGCTGTACTCCTTCTAGCCTATATCGAGCTTAAGTTTCGAATTTCGTATCTCTGAGACTTATGGTTGCGAAACGCATGGGGGGTACATACGTACATACATACGCACTGACCAATGGATTTTTGGCCTCTGGGGACCACAATTTCCGGTTTTATGTCCTAAATTCTTTTTCCAGCTATTAAAAGTATCGATTCCTTCAACCTAGAAGTTACAAAATGAAATTAACTTTTTTCTATCTGAGATACAAGCTCTCAAAGTGTTAGGACCCAGGCAGGGCATCGCAATACTTCCCATTATATTCTATGAATATAAATATGAAATTAAAAAACTAATTATCTTTGGAAATGTTGTGTCCTTATTGGCTTACATTTGAGAAATTTAACTGGCCTTCAAATTTTGAAAACTCATTGGTCACTCCACATAGCTCTAATATAGATTTTATGTGAAACCCACCTCGTAATTCTACTTAATTTTTTATTAGTTATCTAATTAATTTTTCATTTCTAATTTAGAGGTTCATCATCATAAATCAAAAATATTTCTTTCAGTCCTTCAAATTGCTGAGTTGCAAGGTTTTGAAATGAGTTTCCAGCCAAATTTAATGTAACCCGACTCTCGGCGAACTCAGGTCTCCTTTTTTTATGGATCCCAATGGCTGATATTTCTTTTTAATTTATTTTACTTCTTTTAATATTTCATTACACTTTCTACTTCTTAAATTATTTAGTATGTCAACTCTCTTTTTATCACTTTTGTTAAGTTTATAACTTTTAATGATTTTAGTTTGGGACCAAAGGTACTATGCTTATTTACATGATAAATAAATAGATAAATAGAATAAACTATATTAGATAAAAACAAGTCACCTTGAAGTTTCCCGACACGATATGGTGTATACTGAGCGTTTACGCAACAGACATTTCCAAAGCCAAAGGCCCTGAGAGAAGAGTTCTACGAAGACCTCCAAAATATCATAGACAAATCCCCAAAAGATGCGAAAGTAATTATTATGGGCTATATGAACGCGAGAATCGGCTCCTCTAGAATCCCCGGGGTTAAGCAGAGATTTAATGAAGACCATATGAATGAGAACGGATACCTTTTAAATAGTCTGTGCACAACCAACACGCTTCGAATAAATAATACATTTTTTAAGCACAAAGAACATCAAAAAATTACTTGGAGTAATAGCCGTGGTCAAAAATCAATTATAGATTATATAATAACAAATCGCAATATTCACCCCACTCAAATATTAGACGTACGATCATGTAGATCGGCAGATATAGTCACGGACCATAACTTGGTAATAGCCAAATTTAGGCTAAAAGCCCAATTATTAAAAAAGCCGAAACCTCTTTATATGACGAAATTCAACCTAGAAGCCTTTAAAGACGAATCAACCAAATATCTTTATGCAAGCAGACTATCAGCTAAACTCGAGGAATTCCCTCTATATTCAGATATGTCGATAGATGGACAATGGAACAGAATAAAATCATGTGTGCTAAAAGCAGCGGAAGAAGCTCAAATGTCAAATCATACCTGATTCAGTTTTTTGCTAATAAAAACCAGAAGTTTTATGAACGTGGGATTATGAAGCTGCCTGAAAGATGGCGAAAGGTCATTGATCAAAATGGGCAATACATTACAGAATAAAGTTATTTAGTTCCATGAAAGAATTGTCTTTGATTTTCTAAACAAAACGTTTAAGAATCGACTTAAAATCAAAAAGACTAAATTCTTTTTGGTAAACAACTCAAACTTGAGTTGTTTACCAAAAAAGAATTTAGTCTTTTTGATTTTAAGTCGATTCTTCCACGTTTTCAGTAGAGGTTGCCATTAATGGTCAAAACATCAAAAATGGAATGCAATAAGGTTATTCCTCTAGTATTAGATAATAATCGATCGTTATTTTTGATTTTATGTCGATTCCTCCATGTCTTCAGCAATGGTTACCAATAATAATCGAAACGTCAAAAACCTAATGTAGAATTGTTATTCCTCAAGTATTAGATGAGAATCGATGGCTATTTTTGATTTTAAGTCGATTCCTCCATGTCTTCAGCAATGGTTAACAATAAAAACCGAAATGTCAAAAATCCAATATAGAATGGTTATTCCTCAAGTATTAGATGAGAATCAATGGCTATTTTTGGTTTAAAGTCGATTTCTCTATGTCTTCAGCAATGGTTACCAATAAAAACCGAAACGTCAAAAATCCAATATAGAATGGTTATTCCTCAAGTATTAGATGAGAATCAATCGCTATTTTTGGTTTTAAGTCGATTCCTCCATGTCTTCAGCAATGGTTACCAATAAAAACCGAAACGCCAAAAATCCAATATAGAATGGTTATTCCTCAAGTATTAGATGAGAATCAATCGCTATTTTTGGTTTAAAGTCGATTTCTCTATGTCTTCAGCAATGGTTACCAATAAAAACCGAAACGCCAAAAATCCAATATAGAATGGTTATTCCTCAAGTATTAGATGAGAATCGATGGCTATTTTTGATTTTAAGTCGATTCCTCCATGTCTTCAGCAATGGTTACCAATAAAAACCGAAATGTCAAAAATCCAATATAGAATGGTTATTCCTCAAGTATTAGATGAGAATCAATCGCTATTTTTGGTTTAAAGTCGATTTCTCTATGTCTTCAGCAATGGTTACCAATAAAAACCGAAACGCCAAAAATCCAATATAGAATGGTTATTCCTCAAGTACTAGTTGAGAATCAATCGCTATTTTTAGCATTTCACAGAGAAAAGCCTATCCACTCTTACTTAGTTAGGTTAAATGAGTCCTATATTACCATAAACAGATCAAATGAATAAATTTTAAAGAATTCAAAAATCTTACTTTAGAGTAAAGTACTTTAAAATATAATTTTACTAAAAACTTTATTTAACCTTTTTGTCGGCCCCAAGGTACTTAATTAGGATATTAAATTTCATCAAAATTGGTTAAGTCATTTTAAAGATATTTAGAAAAAACTAAAAAAGTACTGAAATAAATAATGTTGTATAATACTAATGTTTGTGGGCCGATATGTACCAAAAACTAATCAGCGCTTCATTTTGTTAAAATGATGGTAGGTTTTCAATTTCATTTCAATCGGTGCAAAGGTGTGGAAAAAATCGTGGACGAAAAAAACGATAACATCCATCCATCCATCCATTCGCACGCACTTCCAAAAAAAATGGCACTTTTTGGCCTCTCGACGAGATTCCAGGTAACTTTTGGCAAAACCGCCACATGCTAAAATTCAATCTCATTGAATACTTCAATTTGTGACCTTAATTGAGTCCATGGGTTCCGTAGTCTTTACCTGAGGACCCGTTGAAGTCGCGCTTGCCGCGCGACCGATTGCAATACTTTATCCCATGCTTCGCATTGGATAAAGTAATAAAACGAAATAAAGAAGGGGTGTAAATTAGTAGTGCCGCGATGACTTCAAATAAATGAAAATGTGAAAGTCATGTGATGAACACACCAGTTGATTTAATCTTGATCAGAGTTTCGAGCAAGGGCGGATCCCCCATAGAGGCCCGTGCCTGGTGGGATTGCAACACGTGCGTCGCACGCAGACGGCTAAAAAACGCCAAATCGCCAGGGAATTTATATATATATTTATTTTTTTTTATTTAATTTAATGAACTTTAAATTTGAGATATGAAATTTGTAAAAAAAAATTCTCTAAAAATCTCTAACAGCAAAAAATTCAGATGGCTCTGGTTATACTCTCGGTTATACTCTTAGGTCTCTGAGAGTGGGGGTAGGGGCTGGCAGGTAGCCAACGAGATAAATGAACAATGAACCAATTTTGGTTTAGACATTGGAGTTTGAGAGCTTTGCTCAAAAGATAAAAGCCTTTCTATATATTTTTTTTCGAAATCTGCCTTTACAACGAATTTGGTACTTATCAATTTTTATTGTAAGTTATTTACATCTAGCGATACACTGAAAGTGTTCAATCAGTGTAAAAACAACCAGATATGAAATGAAAACACACATTGATCCAACAACAAAATATATTTGTATGGTAAAATATACATAAAATTTCAAAATTAATAGTTAAGTCGCATAAACCAAACAATATTTCAAATTTTATTTTAAAATAACAAGCACATTTGAATAGGGATGGCAAATTATTTTAATATATCGATATAGTTTATAGTGCTATATCGATACATAAATATATCGCAGCAAATATATCGATATATTTTTATTAATTATTTTTTTAGATATTAACATATCAAAAACTAACCAATAGGTAATTGTAACTTATTGAGAAATAAAAACATCCTATGATAGTAAAAATAGAAAGTTTTTGTGCCGAGAGTAGCAGAATTTTTATATATTGAAGGAGAAAATAAAAGAGTCTGTCTTCTACTAGAATTAAATTATCGTTATAAATAAATAAATATAATTTATAATTCCAGCAGAAGACACACTCTTTTATTGTCTCCTTCATTAGTAAAAATAATTTAATCTTAAAAAATACAATTTTTTATTTATATTCAAAGTTAGTTATATAACAAAAACAGTAGTCAATAGACATAGTCATGTGGAGTACATTTTTTTTAAATTGAAAAATTAACTTAAAAAAAACACAAAAACATGAAAAAAAACTACTTTCCACAAAATTATTCCAAAAACAAAAAGCTTAGACCAGCCATGTCCAACCGCCTGCGGCCCGATTGCGATTTTTGTGCGGCCCGATAACAAAAAAAGGAAATTGCACAAATTAATATTTAAATTTTAATAATCGATAATACAAATAATTTTTATTACGTGGTCGAATGACGTTTTATAAAACTGATTGGTTAGTCATTCCCGCGTTTTCGACGACGTCAGCATAATTCTTCCCGCGCTCGATTTTTTATGAAAGGGCGTGTCCTTGTTGCTCGTCAGTTTATCGAAAGATTCTGACGGGCAAACGTCTTTCTCAAAGCGAAAATGAATCTTTATTTCTTAAAGCATTTTACATTGAAAGAGCGGAGAATAAAATCCCACAATATAAAATAAAAATTCAATGTAGCTAAAGGTATTTGAAAATTAATTTATTTCAAACCGTCGCGTCGGTCGGTTCTGCCTGGCCACAGCTCAACTTATTTAAAATTAAAAATTATAAACGTATAAATTTAAAATGCGTGGAAGATCGACAATTGGATTAAAAAAAACCTTATTGGTATTACAACCGATGGAGCACCATCAATGATAGGAAAAAACATAGGAGCAGTTAACTTTAATTTGCAAACATATTGAAAGCTTGGGACAAAATACATCATTTTTGGATTTATTTATTTGTCATTGTTTTTTTTACATATAGAAAATCTATGTGATCAGTCATTAAATATGTCTCACGTGATGTAAGTTGTCATTAATATTATTAACAAAATAAAAAATAATTCATTAAAACACCGCCAGTTTCAAGAATACCTTCGCGAACTGGAGTCCGAGTACTGTGACCTAATATATTACGCCAAAATAAGATGGTTGAGTCGTGGAAAATGTTTATTAAGATTTTGGAACCTCAGGGAAGAAATTAGAATTTTCATGAATGAGAACGGCGAAGACGTTCCACAATAAATTATACGATGAAAAATGGTTGTTGGATTTGTCTTTCTTAATAGATATCACAACTAAATTAAATGAACTAAATCAGAATCTTCAAGGAGAAAATAAATTAATTACGAATTGCTATCAAGACATAAAGACATTCATTGCTAAATTAAAATATTTTCAAAATCAACTGAAATCGAATAATGCCACCCATTTCCCTCACTTAAATGATTTCGAAATGGAAAATAAACCCATTTCCGAATATTCGCATAATATTAAAGATTTGCTTGAGGAATTTGAAAAAAGATTTGCTCACCTAGAAAAATTTGAGCAAATGTTCAATATTTTCAATTGTCCATTTAATATTGATGTGAATTCAGCTCCAGATTTTTTACAACTAGAACTTATCGATCTACAGTCCAACTCAGAAATGAAATTTAGGTTTGAGGACATCAATATAGTCGACTTTTATGGAAAATATATCCAGGAAGATAAATTTCCTAATTTGACAAAAATTAGCTATGTGTATTGTGGCAGCAAACGGCACAACATATCTCTGTGAGTCATTTTTTTCTAGATTAAAATTAGTCAAAACCAAAGACCGTAACAGGCTCACCGACGCAAATTTGACGAATCAATTACGTTGTGCCACAACAAAATTAGAAGTTGATATTAAAAAAATTTCAAATAAAATAAATAAACAAGTTTCCAATTAAATATCTGTTGTAATTTACTGAAATACCTATTTGTGTATATCTGTGTACATGCTAATTTGTGTGTAAGTAACTCATTTGAGCGCAGTGTGCGCTAGAATTGAATTTTTTTTGTTCAGGTGAGTGGCGGCCCAGTACCTTGTACATTCCTAAATTTTGGCCCTAATAGTAATTTGGGTTGGACATGGCTGGCTTAGACAGTCTTTTGCCAGTCAGACGGCTGCGATTTTTTGTCGCTATATGGTATTTTTTCGCCTCTCTATTACAATACATGACATACATTTTTATTTTTTTGAGTTTAGAGTACCTAGTCAAAGTATTTTTTAATAGTTGTGATGTTGTGAAATAAAAATTTCGTATAAAATTGTTCAATTAAAAAATTGCAGCAGTATTTGCAAGTGAAAAAAAATTCCGATATATTTTTCGATATATATCGCAAGGCATATATCGATATTTGATATAAATCGCAAGGAGGATATCGATACTTTACATATCGATATATTTCCAAAATATATCGATATAAAAAAATTATCGATATATCGTTGCCATCCCTACATTTGAATGCCTTTTTCTTTTTAACCGACTTCAAAAAAGGAGGAGGTTCTCAATTCGACCGATTTTTTTTTTGTCTATGTTACCTGATATCTTCGCCAATTGTGAACCTATTTTCATAATTTTTTTTTCCAATGTGTTAAGTCGCGTTTCCGATTGGTCCCGGTTTTTTTTCATTGGTATTGGACCTTTTTTTCTATGTTTGTTCATACATAACTTCTTTGTTTATGAACCGATTTCGATGATTCTTTTTATATTGGAAAAAGGGTACCTTAGGGTGATCCCATATTAATTTGGTCTTGATGATATGATTAATGACGAATTAACGTAAATTTCCAATTCTTATGAGTAAATAATCGAAATTATAATAAATAAAATCTTTTATAAAAAAATCAATCTTAAAACGTTCATTTAAAACCCGCAAACCTTTCTAGAATTTGTATTTTTATGAATTTAATTTTATTATCATTTTCTGATTCATTCGCCCGACGCTTTCTCTTACGAGATCCATGCAAGGTATTATATTAAGTCACTATTAATAACATCACTAAAAAGAGAAAAATAAAAATAATTTTTATGAAAAAAAATTAAAACCGACTTCATAAAAATTAAATGCAACAAATAAAATAATAAGAACTCAAAAATAAAATAAAATGCACTAAAAGGTATAAAATAATTATCTAATTTAGTTACAATTAAACGATGAAATATTTACATGAAATCACTTTTTGAAGTCGGTGCTAAACAAACTATATAAGCGAGCGTACTCGCCAATCGTACTAAATAAAATCCGTCGAGTTTGATTCATAAAATGTATATTTTTGGCACCCACTTCAAAAAGTGATTTCATATAAATATTTCATCGTTTATTTGTAACTAAATTAGATAATTATTTTATACCTTTTAGTGCATGTTATTTGATTTTTGAGTTCTTATTATTTTATTTGTTGCATTTAATTTTTTACTTTATCCAATGCAAAGCATGGGTAAAGTATTGCAATCGCTCTCGGGGCAAGCGTGGCTTCAAAGGGTCCTCAGGTAAAGACTACGGAACCCATGGACTCAATTAAAGTCACAAATTGTAGTATTCAATTAGGTTGAATTTTAGCACGTGACGGTTTTGCCAAAAATTACATGGGGTCTCGTCGAGAGGCCAAAAAGTGCCATTTTTTCATTTAGCGCGTGCGGATGTATGTATGTATGGATGGATGGATGTAAGGATGGATGGATGGATGGATGGATGTGATCGTTTTTTTGGCCCACGATTTTTTCCACACCGTTGCACCGATTGAAATGAAATTGAAATTGAAAACCTAGCATTCTTTGAACAAAATGAAGCGCTGATTAGTTTTTGGTACATATCGACCCACAAACATTAGTACTTTATTTCAGTACTTTTTTAGTTTTTTCTAAATATCTTGAAAATGACTTAACCAATTTTGATGAAATTTAATATCCTAATTAAGTACATTGGGGACCACAAAAAAGGATAAATAAAGTTTTTAGTAAAATTATATTTTAAAGTACTTTACTCTAGAGTAAGAGAGTACTTTTTTAATTTTTTTAAATTCTTTAAAATTTATTCATTTGAACCTTTTAATATAGCTCATTTAGCCTTGCTTAAATAAGAATGGATAGGCTTCTCTCTGTGAAATGCTAAAAATTTGGGAGGAAATTTTATAAGTAACCATAGCAACTGCGTTGTTTTCTTATCCTTTACCTTTGCAGAAGACATAGAGGAATCGACTTTAAACCAAAAATAGCGATTGATTCTCATCAAATACTTGAGGAATAACCATTCTATATTGGATTTTTGACGTTTCGGTTTTTATTGGTGACCATTGCTGAAGACATAGAGGAATCGACTTTAAACCAAAAATAGCGATTGATTCTCATCTAGTACTTGAGGAATAACCATTCTATATTGGATTTTTGACGTTTCGGTTTTTATTGGTGACCATTTCTGAAGACATAGAGGAATCGACTTTAAACCAAAAATAGCGATTGATTCTCATCAAATACTTGAGGAATAACCATTCTATATTGGATTTTTGACGTTTCGGTTTTTATTGGTGACCATTGCTGAAGACATAGAGGAATCGACTTTAAACCAAAAATAGCGATTGATTCTCATCAAATACTTGAGGAATAACCATTCTATATTGGATTTTTGACGTTTCGGTTTTTATTGGTAACCATTGCTGAAGACATAGAGGAATCGACTTTAATCCAAAAATAGCGATTGATTCTCATCTAGTACTTGAGGAATAACCATTCTATATTGGATTTTTGACGTTTCGGTTTTTATTGGTGACCATTGCTGAAGACATAGAGGAATCGACTTTAAACCAAAAATAGCGATTGATTCTCATCAAATACTTGAGGAATAACCATTCTATATTGGATTTTTGACGTTTCGGTTTTTATTGGTAACCATTGCTGAAGACATAGAGGTATCGACTTTAAACCAAAAATAGCGATTGATTCTCATTTAGTACTTGAGGAATAACCATTCTATATTGGATTTTTGACGTTTCGGTTATTATTGGTAACCATTGCTGAAGACATGGAGGAATCGACTTAAAATCAAAAATAGCCATCGATTCTCATCTAATACTTGAGGAATAACAATTCTACATTAGGTTTTTGACGTTTCGATTATTATTGGTAACCATTGCTGAAGACATGGAGGAATCGACTTAAAATCAAAAATAACAATCGATTCTTATCTAATACTAGAGGAATAACCTTATTGCATTCCATTTTTGATGTTTTGACTATTAATGGCAACCTCTACTGAAAACGTGGAAGAATAGACTTAAAATCAAAAAGACTAAATTCTTTTTTGCTAAACAACTCAAGTTTAGAATATGTATACAAAACTTGGTTGAGTTTGGTCAAAAGGGCTAGAATTTTCATTTTTGACCCGCCCCTCATTTTGGGTGGTTAGTTTTTAGATTTCTAGCCTTTTTGGTGTCCACAGAATATGTATATAAAATTTGGTTGAGTTTGGTCGAAAGGGCTAGAATTTTCATTTTTGACTCCCCCCCCCCCTTTTTTTTGTCTGATAATGTCCAAAATTCATTTAAAAAAAATTATTTTATGTTCTTTTCAAAAATATATTCAGTTTTTTTCTAGTTAAATTTTTTCATTTTTTTATACCTCTTCAAAATGTGGTAGGTCTTTATGCCACAGCCTGTACTTTTTAAAATCAGTATTATTCAAGAGGTTTCAAGAGCCGCACGAGATTGACTGAAGAGCCGCATGCGGCTCGCGAGCCACGTTGTGGCCACCTCTGGTATATATATTATATCATTAAATGAAATTTCCTATTATTATTTAATATCGTATTTTTCATGTAATTGTAAAAAAACCTTAATTCTTTTAATTACTTTATTGTGATTTAAAATATATTTTAAAATACCCGATGAAAAACAATTTGTCAACGGGCCGCAAGTAAGTCCATCGAGGGCCACATGCGGCCCGCGAGCCGCGGCTTGGCCAGGCCTGGTTTAGAGAAATAGAAGTTACTACGATCAGTTACCATTCCAATCTTCTTTGTCCTAAGCCCTTCTGCGAAAAAGGATGAAAAAACAGAATCGACAGAATCGATTTATTTAATTTCTTTTAACTATTTCTATTGATTTTTTTTCACACGAAATGGTTTCGTAATGGCAAGTGAACACAAGCACATCTCCGTCGGCTATTGGGAAGACATGATCGTCAATAAAGACGCGGATTTAACATCCGTCTTAAAACACTTTCTTTCTTCCCCGGGCTTCTTCCAATCATAGGAACCATAGCGTCCTGTGTAGTATAGTAATTATAATTTTCATCAAATAAAATAAATTACAAATTAGAATTCAACTGAAACCATTTAGTTTAGATATTTTTAATTAGATATTCCCACCAGAAATCCAAACATTTTGACTCGTAATACTCTCTAGAGTTCCGTATCAAAAGTGTTAAAACGTAATCAATATATTGAGACATTATCTGATCTCTGACTGTCCTTTTACTTTACCATACAGGGTATGGTCAAGTATTGTAATCGTACATGAAAAAAGTGTTTTTTTCTTGTTTTTTTTTTCAAAATATCTCAAAAACGGCTGAAACTATTTTGATTAAAAAAATTGAGCGAAGCCATGGCATTTTGCTCTACAAAAAAGCTCTAATAAGTGAACATCGAAAAAATTATATTTTCCGATATAATAATTGTTTTGTCAAAATGTCTGTTAGTCTGGTTGTCTGTTAGTCTGTCTGTTAGTTAGTCTGTGCGTTACCAAATTTTTGTGGACGAGCTAGCTCAAAAACTATGTAGTTTGAATATCGAAACCAAATTTCACATGTAGTTTTGGTGCATTGAGATTAAGAGCTGATTAAATTTTGGTGCATATCAACCCAAAATTAAGGGGGGTGGAGGGGGGGATTAAAAATTAAAAATCTAGGCCATTTGAGCAAACTCAACCAAATTTTGTATACATAATTAGTTGCACCCCAGAAGTATAAAAATGCAAAAACTAACCGCCCAAAATGGGTGGGGGTGTAGGGTCAAAAAATGAAAATATAGGCCCTGGTACCAAACTCAACCAAATTTTGTATACACAATCCGAAGTCTAAAAATGCAAAAACTAACTGCCCAAAATGGGTGGGAGGGGGGTCAAAAAATGAAAATATAGGCTCTTGTACCAAACTCAACCAAATTTTATATACATAAACAGTGGACTCTGTTGGTGACAGCCTTGAACAAATAATTTCCGTCTGTCACCAAGAATTCCTTCTATTTAAACCATCGCATTGTGAATCGAATATGTCCGATTCAAATCGCGCGGGCTGCCATAAGTCAAATTCATATATTGAATTTTATCCTTATTTTGTGGATATAAAACAAGATCCATATCTCCAGCAACATAAATAATTCTCTACGGTAATATTTCATCTATAAGGACTAAGAAACAACGTGATCAAATATTTAAGTCAAAATTTGATATCCTATACTTCCTTCCTCATGACACAAATCAAAAGGCCATTTCATATTTTCTTCTTCGATGTCGACAGCGGACAAAGATTCACTAAGGTGATCTACAAATACAATCTCTTACGATTTATTTATTTCTCTTTGTAATCCTTGTCTATTTTCTATATTGCGACTATTCAAGTCCAATTTGCTGGTCGATTATTTTTTCCTTTTATATATACCCGCAAGAATCTATCCCGAAGGTGCGTGTAGGCCACGCACTCCAATTTTCTTGTTTCAAACTGAATTGCATTGACGTCTATTTGAAATAAACTCATATAATTCAATCTTGGCTTTTTCTGGTGTTTTGATGGTATTTATGTATTGAATGTCTAATATAAATATCTTTCTATTTATATTTGATCTAGCCCAGCCATAGAAATATATATAAATATAAAATGTTCTTGGTCTTCACCAAGCAAATATTTTCATATTTAAAATTATAAGAGATATTTATGGTTTCTTATATTTCTTTATTTATTGTTTTCAATAAAATAGATAAATAATTTATCCAATAAAATAAATTATTTATTTATCCACCCCTTGCATTTATTTATATATAATTATATATATATAAGATAGAAAATCTATTGTGATAATGTGTTTCATGAACCGTTCATGAACACATTACTTTCCATTACTTTCAAGTAAAAGTATATCTTTAAATATTCTAGGTGTTCAATAATTGCTTATGAAACTTACATAACAATTATTACTTCTATTTATTTATTATTTCATCTGATAATTCATCACTGATATCAATTCAGTTTATTTATTGTAAATTTATATAATTTCAAACAATTAATTTATTTTTATATGTATATTTTGACCAAATAGAGACATCCTCTATAAACCTACCTGTGCTGGTATTATTATTCGAACCTACCCCCTTTCTTTTCAGACATCTTGAATAAAGATCAACAATCGAACCTTTGGTAACAGTCCCCAAAGAGATTTCTCTTACTTGCGAGAGAGATCAGCACAATACAAAGATCTTAAAGCCCTATGGATAAAATAAAATAAAATATACAGGATACTTAATCCATATACCCGGGTTGTCCGTAACATTTGGTCCTTCAATCGCGGATTCAACCCCTTCGAAATCCAACCTCTAAATCATCCTTTGGTCTTTCTACTGTGAATATAACCCTTTATCAATTACGATTAAGTATCAACCCCCGAGCCATAAATAACTTAAATTAATAGTTATTTTTACCAATTTTTTGTGTTTGCTTTGTTTCGATTGTTGTCAAGATGTCTGCTAAGGTTAAAGCGTTCGAGTTTCAATATGAAGCACACAAATTAAATATTGAAAAACTCAATGATGAAATAAAACAATGGAATGATGAGGGTGAACTAATGGAAATGAAAAGTGTTACAGACGCAGCTAATATCAAATTAGACAGATTAGAAGACAAAGCGTCATCTATAGAACTTCCGGAGAATTCTATAAGGGCCGCTGCTCGAGAAATAGCCAAGCGACTTAGCGCTATTCGCGAAGCCAAACCACGTGAGTCAATCTCTCATCTTGAGAGCAGTACTCTTAACACCACAAATTCCACTCGTCGTCCTAAACTTCCTACCTTAAACCTCCCTATATTTCAAGATAATTTGGGCGAGTATTTGTCTTTCTGGGAATCGTTCCAGACAAATATTCATTCAAGAGATGATCTCGACGACTTGGACAAGTTTAAATATTTCCAATCCCTATTAAAAGGAAAACCATGGGAATTTGTTAATGGCTACTCCGTGTCAGCTGTTAATTATGAGCCTTTGATAAGAAGTACCGAAAAACCGATCAATTGGTATATCTACATATAGAAAGTATCTTGAAAGCTCCTGAAATTCTAAGAAAAAATGCACCCCAGATGCAGCAATTAATTAACATTGTTCGCACGGCGTTGCATAATCTTCAATCACTCGGTCAAGATACTAAAACTTGGGATGCTATATTAAATAAAATTGTTCTCGATAAGCTAGATGCTGATACTTTCGAACCTTGGCAGATGGATCGCAAAACTCATGAAGTTCCTAAATTTAATACTTTGCTCGGTTTTATTGAACATGTAGCAGAATCGCAAAGTTCACGATCTCCTACACGCAAAGCTCAAATCAACAATATTGGAAGCGATTGTTCTCCTTCTTCTTCAAAACGGAACAATTTCTCTTGTCCATACTGTCGACAACCTCATAAATTGATGCATTGTGCAGCTTTTCAGAAACTTGATATTTCTCTTTGCCAACAACGTGTTAAGTCTTAATTAAGAAAAGGAGGAAAAAAAATTGTTTTTCTATGCCTTTGTTAAAAATGAAGAAAGTTTTTGAACACTACTGTGGAGAGAAGAAGGAAACATTTTATTTGTTTCATTCATTGACCCTTTGAAACCCTGAAGAAGGAGGGAAAAATCCTCCGAAACGTCGGTTTGAAAGGAAAGGAGGAAGGATTCCAATAAATTACACCTTATTTGACATGTGTTAATTTTTTCTTTCTTCACTACCCCTGGGCTGCCTTCCATTCCATTCAATTAATGTTTCTACCAGTCCGTCTCTCTCCAGAGAAAATTTCGTTGCAAAAAAAATAATATATAGTAACTAATACCATTTTATTGATTACCATTTTTTAAAAAATAATTTCTCAAGAAACTTAAATTATTTAAAGTCTTATCTCCGAATTTTTATCTAATTTTTGTACAAAATAATCCAGATCCAGCGAATACACTTTCTGATTCAACACTTGCTGGAGGAATGGTCATTAAATAATCAAATACTATTTGAATATACTTCCTCCGTACTTTTTCTTGGCGGAAGTACTCTAATTCTTTTTTTTTAATACGTGAAATATTTAAGTACATATTCTTATTTTTAAATATTAAAAAAAGCAGATATTTACTTACTCTTTAAGAAAAAGGTTGATTGTAACGATTTTAAACTTTTAAAAATCTCAAAAACACAAATCACAAACATATCCTAACTGCCGCTTTCTGTACAATTTACAGCGGCTCTTAAACCCGAAAAAGTTTAATTTAAAATTAAACAAAAAATATCTCCCTTAAAATTAATAATTTGGTATATTGTTACTGACAGTTACCTTTTTTTCTTACCGGTAAATTTACAGAACGTTTTTTTGTCAATTTACCGATAAACCGGTATACAATCCATAATAATGAATATAATTATGAAACCTAGGGTGTGAGATATTTTTAGTGTTCTTTGAGGTATTTTTTTAAAGATTTCGTAAATTAGAATAAGGTTGTATTAGTACAATGTAATTTAGTAGTATTCACAGTAATTTAGTAGTTTCACAAAAAAAGAAATAAAATAAAAATGAATTTTAAATTCGATATATTTCGGGTTGTCAGCCCCTCTTCAGGAGTCAGAGAAAATTGAATTCAAAACTCATTTTTGTTTTATTTCTTTTTTTGTGAAACCTAACCAATTTTTATTATTCTCTAATTAGAGTATTTCAGTTTTAAAAAAATTGTTAAAGCAATTTTTGAGAAATATTCATAAAATTAATAAAGTACTGAAGGAAAATTTAGAGGTATAAAAATTTAAATTATTTAGTAAACTAGACTTTGAATTACTCGATACGCCTGGCAGGGCTGGCCTGAAATCAAAATATTTATTTCTACTATTTATAAATCTCATTTCTATATTGTTAGTAATGGAAATAAAAACCGAGTCAAGAGCAGGGTTATCAGATTTTAAAAAGTCTGATACGAGACACGACTTATGAAGATTTTTATTTATAATTTAAACAAAATTATTATTTAATCATTTGCATAGTTACATAAAACAACACTTATTATATTTTTTACAGAAAAATAACATTTTTATGCAATAAAAAAATAAATTAGATTAATATTTTTCATTTTGACTTAATTTTTTATAATATATTCAAGCCTTCGGTTTTTAAAAATACTTGAAATTGATTGCACGTCATTTTAAAATTTTCTTTGATCATCAATTTAGCTTCTAAATTTTCTAGTAATAATCTATTCATAAACAGACACGGTCATTCCCTTCTCTTCTAACCACCCCATTAACACTAAACTTTCATCCTTTTATTCAATATTTAATAGACTAATAAGAACACCGATGAAGACAACTAATTTTAACTCTAAACTTAACACCATATACACCATAAGCATAAATAACGGATACGACACAACTATATTAGAAAACAATTTCAAAAAAAATAAATAGAAAATTCATAACTTCAAAATTTCATACTTTCGAATCAGAAACAGATAAAATATATAAAAAACTACCCTTCATTTCAGACCGCACCACTAACCCCATAGCCCACATTCTTCGGAAAAAATGGTATTACCACCGCGCTTTATAACAAAAAGACGTTAACTTCTAAATTAGTCAAAAACAAATTAAACAAAATTGACAAAATGGGCAGATCTGGTGTTTATGAGCTCACCTGTGGAGTTTGTGAAGTGTTCTATATAGGTCAAACAGGCCGGTCCTTTGAAACGCGTTACAAGGAACAGGATTACCCTCTTAAACCTTTAAATAAATCTGATTCATCCAATTTTGTCTATACTTCGGCTTTTGCAGACCACCTCCATGAAACTAATCATTCCGCCTCCCCAAAAAACTCCACACCATTACATTTTGAATTAATGGAACAACGTTTAGATATACTAGAATCATCAGAAATTAAAATGGCCATTACAAATAATAAAAATATTCTAAAAAACCAACTTGACAACTAATAATAGACATGTATATATCTAAACAATAGCACCTAAACATACCTTTAGTTTATTTCTATTTAAAAAGTTCCAGGTACTTCCCAAGCTTCAATCAACCTTTCTTAATCTTAAATTTAGATAAACAAAAATCTTCTTTTTTGTACTTTTACACTTCCCTCTCTCACCTTATCTCCCCCTTTCCTTATTGTTAAAATTAAGAAATTAACTTCTAAAACATTTTTGTATTCAGTGTCCTTTGTGAACTCCTGAAGATGGGCTTATTCCCCGAAATATATTTATTTATTTATTATTTTCAACGGCTAAGTGACTAGTATACATTAATTTAATACAATAATTATTAAGTATAACAAAATTAACAATAATAGACAAAGTAATATGTATTATTAAATTAATTTAATAATAATAGAGTATATGTTAAATAACATAAAGATTTGAGCATCTTATTTTTGAAAAGAGTTGGAATGTTTTTCAAAAATGAGCTCTGGTTCAGATTAACAAATCAATTTTAAACTAGAAAGAATTTAATTTTTAGGACAGAATCTAAGATTTTAATAGAAATATTATTAAATTGCGATATCAGAGGGGATTCATCCCCCCAGGAGTCGAACCTGAGAACTAACTTGCTTTCCGGGCAGTTAGCTCACAACCTTTTTTTCATTTTAAGCTAAATGTTTTAATTTCCGTTATATATTAATGGAGTGAAAGATTTCTATGCTTACATCAAATATTGCGATTCAGAGG
This sequence comes from Forficula auricularia, assembly GCA_024734495.1. Taxonomy (NCBI): domain Eukaryota; kingdom Metazoa; phylum Arthropoda; class Insecta; order Dermaptera; family Forficulidae; genus Forficula; species Forficula auricularia. The sequence goes on from JALMQS010000070.1 coordinate 838,203, forward strand.
GAGTTTTTTGTCTCGAGGTTGTGAGCTAACTGCCCGGAAAGCAAGTTAGTTCTCAGGTTCGACTCCTGGGGGATAAATCCACTCTGATATCGCAATTTAATAATATTTCTATTAAAATCTTAGATTCTGTCCTAAAAATTAAATTCTTTCTAGTTTAAATAACAATATAGAAATATAAAAATAAGATAAGATAATAGTAATATAATGAAATATAGTAGTAGAATAGTTACTTGTAGACTAGGGTCAACATTTTGAACAAGACTGCGATTTTATAAATATTCAATGAGAAATCCAAGGGGTTTTCTAGTTGTTTAGATAAATCGTTATAACATCTATTTAATCTGAATATTGGATTAGCTTCAGAGTGCCGGGTGAATGGTACTTCTGGATAAAAAGGTAGTCTATTTCTAAGTACATCATTTGAGTTATGGATAGGAAACAAGTTTTGAAGATCAGGACAATTCACCTTGTTGGACTTAATCTTGTACACAAATATAACATCGGAGGCAATCATGGAAGATGTAACAGAAACAAGACAGAAAGTTTCATCAGTTGAAGTGTATGACCATGAGGTCGTATCTCGACAAAGGATTGCCCGAAAGGTATCCTACCATAGATGTCTTAACACTTTGTGCTGAATTCTCTCCAGTCTGTCCATGTTATTCTTTCCGATTGGCCTCCAGACTGTTGATGCATACATTAGCAAAGATTTGATTAGAGTCAAATATAAATATTTAATTGTATTAGGATTTTTAAATGATTTCGTGTTTCGAAATACAAATCCCCAGCTCCGATTAGCTTTGCCTACAATGTAGGCCAGGTGATCACTGAATGTAAGTTTCGAGTCAAAAATGACTCCCAAGTCTTTAATAGTGTCGACTCTACCGCAGTTTATGTTAGTCGAGAGTAAATAATCAAAAGTAATGTGGTTAATACGTCTTGACAAGGTAATAGTGAGACATTTATCGAAGTTGAGGAACAGCAGGTTCATGTTACACCAATTCATAATTTTATTCAAATCGGATTGCATCTTTAGGCAATCTTCTTTCTTTGAAATTTCCAGTATTTTATATTTTAAATTTTAAAAAGTCTCTAAAAAAATTTTCAAAAATTTTCTTTACTTTATTTAATATGTTTCACCAATCACCTACACCATTCTCCCATAACAAAAATAATCCATTCCTTTCTTTGCGGCAAGCGATTGCCATAAGGCTAAATATTCTTTACGACGTCACGCTTGAAAGGAAAATCGGAAAAAATGTGCTATTAAAATGATACAAACATAAAAGACACCCTTTAATGAATAATAAAATTAGGATGGGGAGATATATAACCTAAAAGTCGGGACGTGGGATTATTTACGACAATGCGGGACAGTCCCGCCAAATCCGGGACGAATGGGAACCTTGGTCAAGAGACAGTGAAATAATAAAACTTTAATGCTCAATTTCACGACACTTTTTTTCTTTTTAAGCCTTGCTCTTGTCGTTATTTTACGAGGCACGACATGAACATTTTTAATAGTTGAAAATAATTATTTTCAAATGAAGATTTTTTAATGGGAATTATTATTGTGTGGGTGGATAATTTTTTATTTTTATTTATAAAATATTAAATTACTAGATATTAGAAAGTTCATTTCATCAAGAAAAGAAATCCATCAACTAGATCGAAACAATCAATTGTATCTTATTATATTAAACGAGCAATTTTTGTATATATATATATATATATATATATAGAATCGGTTTCTCGAAAACGGCTCTAACGATTTAGATGAAATTCACGGGTTAAGGGGTTTTTGGCTCTCATCTTCGGCCAAGTTGCTTTTGATTGGATTTTGTTTGTTAAAATAATTATTCACAGGTAGTTGTCTCGATAAAAATGTATAATTACATTTTTATTCAATTTTCTATTAATAATTAATTGGTTTTTCAATTTTAAATTCCACAAATATATCATTACAAATATTATTATATATTAAAATTAAAGAATTTAATTAATTAAGGGTATTTTTTATAAAATAATTAATTAGAATATCAATTTCATTCTCTTAAAAAATCCGACAATTCGAAGGATCATGTCTCCTTCTTCAGGATTTACCATAAAAGCGTCAAGGAAAGAACCTCTATATATATTAATATTATTTTTAATTGAAATTAAATTCAAAACTTTGTGCCCAGTGATCTTGATTATGGCCATAGCGGGTCAAAACGTTGGTAAAAATATAAATTAAGTTTTATTTCCATTTTATTTTATTTTGGCTGCGATTAAAAATCGACCTTTTTACTTGAATTTAAAATTAAAAATTCTATAATATATTGCTTTTAACTGAATCAAAAAATTACCGTGCATCGCTCGGTTATCTAGGTACTTATTATTATTCGGCACGCTTGGCGAGCGAAAGATCCCCAGGGGGCTGGGGTATTTAATTGATTCAAAATGTTCGAATGAAATCTCTATATTTTCTGCTTACCAAACTTACCGATTAACAGAATAATTTAGAGTTTTTCGATTGATAATAGAACTTTGCAACAAATAACACAGGTTTTACAATCAATAATATATCTTTTGCAATTATTACATCCGCTCGCGGACGTACTATGGACGTTCTTGGTACATATGGTATGTGTGCTGTATGGGATCTTGCTGTAAACATGGCGGAAAGGACTTAACATCAAAAATACCCATTGATTATTTTTTAATACTGGAGAAACAACCATTCACCATTGTTTTTTTGAATTTTCGAACAAACTTTCTTACTCAAACTCTGGTTCGTGAAATATCTGAAGAGAGGCGGAAGAAATAGTACAAAATTCGAAAAAAACCCCAGCTATTTTATTGGTACAAAGACAATAAAAAATTAAAAGAAAAAGTGAAAGCTATTTTATGTGAATTTGTGAAGATTTCGTGGAAATGACGGTGGTGTGATCAGGGATGGTTCTTTTATATTATTGTGTGACTTTGACCAGGTGAAGAAAGATTCAATTGTTTTTAATAATATTGGTTTATTTAATGCTTTTTAAATAATAATATAACAAAATGCTTTATAATAGAAATATAAAACTGGAGATGTTCATGTATAGTATCTTGACTGTTGAATTCTTAACTGATAATTTGCACTTGGGATCTGATAAACTGATAACTGACTCTTTACACTTTGATAATATACTGATACACTTTGATAATATACTTTACACTGCTTTGAAATGATGGATGAAGAAATCTTTATACCGGTGGTGAGAATGTCTTTAGAAATTGCGACCAATCAGAGAGCTGGCTTTTTCAAGCGGCGCACAGTGCGTAATTTTCATAATCTAGAGCAGCGGTTCTCAAACTTTTTGGTGGCGGAACCCTTTTGGAAAGCGAAATACTTGACCGAAACCTACAATAAAACAATAATTATTAAAAGTGTATTCTTTATTAATAAGCATAATAAAAGTATAATGTAACAGTTACTTATTACTTACACAACAAGTATAATAATAGAAGATATTGAAAAAGAAAAAAATCTAACTAATGGGAGATATGAAACTGTTTTTTATTTTTCATCAATTGGTTGATATCAGGTTGACAGTTGAAGTCTCATATCAGGTTCGGCGTCCAGTCTATTACGGTATTTTGTTTTCGTGGCTGCATAGATTGAGAATCTTGTTTCGCACAAATATGTTGTTGGGAACGGGAGAAGAATATTCAGAGCCATTTTGGCAAGCATTGGATATTCATCACGGATTCTGCACCAAAAATCGTTGAGAGGCGTCGTTTTAAACAGTGTCTCCATACTTGTGTCTGATGACATTTCTAAAAGAGATTCATATATATATATCCTTTGACATACTTTCGGGCTTTTACAAGTGTATAAAATTCAAAATAGATGGTTTCTGTCCGGCCGAACTTTGGTCTAGCCAATAAGAACGATACTCGTGCTGACTAGCATTTTCTGCTGGTCGACACGTATCACTTGAAAAAATACCTCTTGCGGTCAACCTTCTGTTTTGTTTCGTTCAATTCGTTAAGAAAAAATATCCAAAAGCTCTGATTGATTTAAACACTATTTGACCGTGCTACTTAATTGGAAAACTCTCTTTTGGACTACGATTTTATTGGATTGATACACATTTGAAGGACCCACGGGAGACTCTGAAAATTTCTAACGGATTTAATATTTTACATTACGAACCAGGGACAGATACTAATTTATAAGGAACAAAGCGAACAATAGGATATTCTTTTATTATTGCACCAGGTGAACCTCATTATTTATGTAAATATATCTCATCTCATTAAATATCACCAAAATACAAAAAGGCCTTTTTTATTAAAAAATACAGTCCACAACCTTTTCTTCATCTCTGAACTAGCAACAAATTCTAAATCTACACCACAAGTTAGGTAAAAAAGGATTATGAATCCATGAATTCAGTTTCATTTTTGTATTCTGTTCTTCGGGAAAATAATTCTCAAATGATGCGCGCATCGAAGTGAGATATTGTACCAATTCTTCAAATACATCATCTTGAAACATTTCAGAGTCGTTATCGCTAACAAACTCACTGAATGACGTAAAGCTTTCTATTTCTCTCTTACCAACGCAAATAATCCAAAAATCTAATTTTCTTTTGAAGGCAGTTATTTTGTTACAGGCCTGGAACACTGTTGTCTGTTTACCTTGCAATGATAAATTTAATTCGTTCAGTTTTTGAAAGATATCTGCCATAAAAGACAGTCGGAACAACCAAGTTTTATCATACAAACGGTCTTTCAAATTAAAAGAAGTATCTGAAAGAAACATTTGTAACTCGGCTCTAAGTTCAAGTAGCCTTGTTAAAGTTTTACCCCGAGACAGCCATCGCACTTCTGTATGGAGCAGCAGTGTTTTATGTTTGTTGCCATAATCTTCACACAATAATGAAAACAATCGGGATTGTAGTGGTCGTGATTTGATAAAATTAATTATTTTTACCGCTTCATCCATAACTAATTTTAGATTTGACGGCATTTGCTTCATCGCAAGTGCTTGTCTATGCAGGATACAATGACTGGAACTACAATTAGGCGCTTTATTTTTTATTCATGACACTACTCCTGCTGTCTTACCCGTCATCGCCTTGGCCCCATCTGTACAAATGTCAATGCAATCATTCCAACTGAGATTATGTTTTTCAAAAAATATATTTATTTTATTAAAAATTTCTTCTCCGGTAGTGTTTGTAGGCAGCGGTGAACACATAAGCATGTCTTCTTCAAAAGAACTTTCATATGGATATCTCACGATAACCAGCAAGATAGCCAGACCAGCGACATCAGTCGACTCATCCATTTGCAAGACGAATCGTATTTTTTGTAGACGTGTAACTAGTTCTTGTTTGACGTAGCTTGCCAGATCATGAATTCGCCGTGGAACAGTATCGTTTGATAGCGGCACAGTAGAAAGATGCTTTGCAGATTTTTAATCGAGCATACATTTTGTTGTCTCTAACACACATGGTTTTATTAAATTCTCAGCGATAGTGTGGGCTTCACCTGCTTGTGCAATGCGATAGCTAACTAAATATGATGCCTCCGTGGCCTTTTCATTGATAGTATGGGTTACAAGCATCATAGTTTTTTGACTTTCCAATAACTGTTCTTTTTTACGTACAAAAAATTCTTTATTCTTGTGTCTTTAGACTCGGGGTGTACAGTTTCTCAATGTCGGCGCAACTTGGCAGGTGCCATGGAACTATTAGAAAGCAGTTTACTACATAGCATGCAGAGAGGTGAGCCGTTGGAATCAACAAATCCGAAACTGATATTTGATTCATCATACTTCTTTTTTTTCGCCTTTGAAACCGTGGAACTTGACGTCGTTGCATCATCGTCTGGATCGGTAATTGCTGTATACTCCGCGCGTACTGCTTTTGAAGATTCGGCTTCGTTATAAGATGTTGTTGCAACACGTTTAACGCCTTTAAGCCAACGTTCCATTCTTCTTTATTAATAATGTTACATGTCAGGATGGTGGGGTCAAAATAATGCACGATCGTTACTGGGTAGAAGAGTTAGTCCAAAGAAGAAATGCACAAAACTGATACAATCAGAATACAGCAGTAGAACAATAAACACTTCGTTTCTAGCAGGTAGGTACTTATCGCTCCGAACGCTAATCGTCGACTGACTGAGTGTTGAGGCGCGATCGTCGCTTTTATAGTCCTAGCCTCGATCTCGAACATTCTCAAAAATACTTGAGTCGGTGCCTTTGATAAATAAAAAGCTGAAATAAAAATAGAAATACAAAAAATGCGGTGTAAACAATCTCGACTTTGTGTTTTGAAGTTAGAGCCGAAAGTCGCTTGTTCACAACTATATCGTCTAATCTCAGAGGCGGCTTTTTTTATCAAAAGGACTGCGCGCTCACTAGTAGATATCGGCGGAGGCGGCATAGTAAAATTGTACGGTACGTTCACCCAAATGGCTTGCATCAGATTCTTTGAAGTAGCCAAACGCCGCCTTTCGGCAAGGCAGTGGTAGCTCTGTCAAGGCAGTGGCTACCACTAGGTAGCGGCAGTGGTAGCGGCAGTCCGTTTGTGTCGGCTTAACAAAGTATGCCAATCATTTGAATGAACAAAGTGTACTGTGGTGAGTGGCGACTAAGTTTGGCTGCGCCTCGTGAATCGTGATTCGCCGCGTCAAAACGGTCGACCAGAGAGAGGTGTTTTGAATTTTTTGCTAAATTCTTGCGGAACCCCTACAGGGGTATCACGGAACCCTAGGGTTCCGGGGAACACATTTTGAGTATGGCTGATCTAGAGGATCAAAAGTCTTAATCCCAAACTATACAAGTTTGCTATCCGATAAAATGTATTGGATGAAATTTATAGACGTTCTCAAGGTTTCAGACATATATTGCAACATTATATACATAATATATAACAAAAACATGACAATACACAAAGAAAAAGAAACAATTATTTGAACTTATAAGAAAACGATTTATTAACTAGGGAGATTAGTTTAACTAATTGAATACAAATGATAATTCCTAACAATGAATTCGTAGGAATTCAGTCCGAACAATGAGATTCTTCAAACTCACTATGGGTATCAGATTCTTTGGTCATTTATTGAATTCAAATAGGCACCATCGATATGCTGAATAAACTTTCATCACTAGAATGTTCTTCAGAAAACTTTTGTTTGTACTTATTTTGTTCTGCTCCATCACAACCCCATTTCACAATTATATCTATACCTTTCAAGTTAGTTATAGTCTTCAGTACATCTTCTTGCAATTTACACAATCGTATGATCGTGTGATCCATTAGACTTTGCAACTCTATTTCGGCGTGCGTTTCTGTGACATTAATGCCACTAGGGTAGCATAATTGTTTTGCAGCCTTAACTCTATAGTAAGGTGGATATTTGTTTGTTAATTCCTTTAACTTGGTCCCGTATAGTATGATATTGGTGTGTCGAGAGATTCGCATCGATCATTAATGCGAGAGCTTGATCTGCCGAAAGTCCAACTGGTTTTGAGCTCTCTAAACACCGCCGCGCTTTCTTCATAATAGTACCTCTTCTAGGCGAAAATTGACAAAGTTCTTTTATAATTGCAGCTGAATCCTTTTTTCCTTCCTTACGAAGTTGTACTTCGGTTGCCATCGATATCTCTTCCAGTGTCGAAGTTTTAAGAAGATGTTGAATTCGCCGTCTTTTTGTTTTGGTGCTCGAGCATTCGAAGTCTTTTTTCGGTCTTCCGAACGAACCCGAACTGTTTCCAGGTAGTGACACAACTTTGAGCGCTTCAGTGACAATATCAGGTAGCGATAGATTTCCTTCTAACCACGCAGAATTTGTGTTTAGGAAACGATCTTGGTGTCTGTCCGACTTCGACCATTTTTCTTCTATTTTTCGACAAGAATTTCTGATGGTCCCTTTTAAACTTCTTATAACGTCATCCGAAAAGTACGGGTTACCAAGTTCTTGCAATATGTGACGTAATAAAGCATCCGTTCTTTTTTCTTTTGCGTTAGCAAACCAAACGTCGAAAAATTTTCTCCGCGGAATTTGCGAAGCCATTCTGAAAAAAAAAGAAATTCTATCAGTTGCGCAAATATGCGCAAACAAATGGACGTTTTTTCAGTAGCTAATAAGTAGTTTTTTCGAAAAATATAATAAGAGACCGGAATATTTCGGAATAACGTACTAAAACTCAAGTACAAATTAACTTAGTAGTATTTTGATTAAAAATTAAACTCTCTCTGCTCAAATGCTGCTCGTGATTAAGTTTTAAAACATATTAAGAAAACAAAATATGGAAACTTACCTCAAAACTCCCAAAAACACAATAACAACACACAATTATTAATAGCGCACAGGAACACAGTTTATTCATCAACAAACTCAGCCGAATGACGAGTTCGCTTTGAGCGCTTGGTCGATGCAACTCAGATAGCCGGATGTTCGGACCCATTTTTTGTTGTCTGGTGCAAGTTTTTGGAAAATAAACCTTAGTGGTAGGTAATATGGTTTATTTTCTTTGAATATAAATAACCTTTTTTCCGGAGTAGACTAATGTAGAATTTGACTTTTGTCCCTCTAGATCATGAAAATTACACACTGTGCGGCGGCGTGAATATCTCAGGAGGGTGGTGATTCGTTGAAAAGCTCGTGCGGCGACTATTCTGACTTGGGGCGTGAGTGGGCGTGCGTGCGCAACTGGAGGGGAAGCTAGCTCTTCGCTCGGAGAGTGCGTCTAAACCTTATAATATCTTGGCGGGGCATCGGTTTGGTAAAATCTGCTAGATTGCTGCTCAGATTGACGGACAACCACAGCAGGATTGCTTCGACTTAGGCGGCTGGGTGGGGAGTTGCGTAGGATTGTCGTTCATAGTAGCAGGCGTTGATGAGGCAGCAGGGGCCTCAGATGATGTTCATTTGACGGAGAATCCAAAGTGGCTCGGACCAAGTTGGCTTGGCGCGATTCCTACATTATTGTTATTGTTAGTAAGTGTGGAATGAAAAGGCCATTTTTCTTTTTTAAAATTTATAATTTATTATTAGGATTTCATGTGTTTAGAAAGTGATTTTAAAATATATGATTATGATTGAATAAATAAAAGAATATTTATATGAGATTTTTAAATTATGAATGGCTATCTATGGATAGTTTATATAGAACAGCAGGACCATTCTGGCCTTTTCCATACTCTGGTTGATATCATAGTTACGTGTGCTACAACCGGAGGCCGGAACATGTAGGTATCCAATCTCGTCCTTTTCTTGTTTCTTTCTTCTAGTGTTGTGTCGCCAATATGAGGCCGAAATTGATCAAATTGTCATAAATAAATGATTCTCAGACATCAATTTTGAGGCGACGGATATTTTTATATAGAAGAAGAAAAGAAAATCATTCAATTTCTTCCTGGAGCCCAGATTTAGATGTTGTTCAAATTAATGCTCACATAAGAATAATGGCTGAGTGCCCTCTGCTCGACAGCAAATTATTTCTTCTTAGTATAAAATTTATTTTAAAAAAATTTTATTTATTTCTAATTCCGATTATTTTATTATGATGAAAATAGCCATATCGATTCGGTGTTATTACAAATAAATAAATTCAATTCAATACTTATTTGAGTATTTATATAGAAAAAATATAATTATAAATAAATAAACTGCAACGGATCGTTGCTAAACTTTATCCAAATTCATTTGAAATATTAATATGTTTGTTCCTTTATTATTAATCAGATATCACTTGCAATTTGTAGTTCATATTGACATTAATTCAAAAATAATTCTCATTTAAGAGTCGAGGAATAACCATTCTACATTGGATTTTTGACATTTCGGTTATTATTGTAACCATTGCTGAAGACATAGAGGAATCGACTTAAAATCAAAAATAGCCATCGATTCTCATCTAATACTTGAGGAATAACAATTCTACATTGGGTTTTTGACGTTTCGATTATTATTGGTAACCATTGCTGAAGACATGGAGGAATCGACTTAAAATAAAAAATAACGATCGATTCTCATCTAATACTAGAGGAATAGCCTTATTGCATTCAATTTTTGATGTTTTGACCATTAATGGCAACCTCTATTGAAAACGTGGAAGAATCGACTTAAAATCAAAAAGACTAAATTCTTTTATGGCAAACAACTCAAACTTGATCGTTCGTTATTTTTGATTTTATGTCGATTCCTCCATCCATGTCTTCAGCAATGGTTACTAATAATAATCGAAACGTCAAAAACCTAATGTAGAATTGTTATTCCTCAAGTATTAGATGAGAATCGATGTCTATTTTTTATTTTAAGTCGATTCCTCCATGTCTTCAGCAATGGTTACCAATAAAAACCGAAATGTCAAAAATCCAATATAGAATGGTTATTCCTCAAGTATTAGATGAGAATCAATCGCTATTTTTGGTTTAAAGTCGATTTCTCTATGTCTTCAGCAATGGTTACCAATAAAAACCGAAACGCCAAAAATCCAATATAGAATGGTTATTCCTCAAGTATTAGATGAGAATCGATGTCTATTTTTTATTTTAAGTCGATTCCTCCATGTCTTCAGCAATGGTTACCAATAAAAACCGAAATGTCAAAAATCCAATATAGAATGATTATTCCTCAAGTACTAGATGAGAATCAATCGCTATTTTTGGTTTAAAGTCGATTTCTCTATGTCTTCAGCAATGGTTACTAATAAAAACCGAAACGTCAAAAATCCAATATAGAATGATTATTCCTCAAGTACTAGATGAGAATCAATCACTATTTTTGGTTTAAAATCGATTTCTCTGTCTTCAGCAAAGGTAACGGATAAGAAAACAACGCAGTTGCTATGGTTACTCATAAAAATTCCTCCCAAATTTTTAGCATTTCACAGAGAGAAGCCTATCCATTCTTACTTAAGCAAGGCTAAATGAGCTATATTAAAACTTTCAAATGAATAAATTTTAAAGAATTTAAAAAATTAAAAAGTACCATCTTACTCTAGAGTAAAGTACTTTAAAATATAATTTTACTAAAAACTTTATTTAACCTTTTTTGTGGTCCCTAAGGTACTTAATTAGGATATTAAATTTCATCAAAATTGGTTAATTCATTTTCAAGATATTTAGAAAAAACTAAAAAAGTACTGAAATAAAGTACTAATGTTTGTGGGCCGATATGTACCAAAAACTAATCAGCGCTTCATTTTGTTAAACTAATGGTAGGTTTTCAATTTCATTTCAATCGGTGTAACGGTGTGGAAAAAATCGTGGGCCAAAAAAACGATAACATACATCCATACATACATCCATCCATCCGCACGCACTAAATGAAAAAATCGCACTTTTTGGCCTCTCGACGAGACCCCTTGTAATTTTTGGCAAAACCGTCACGTGCTAAAATTCAACCTAATTGAATACTACAATTTGTGACTTTAATTGAGTCCATGGGTTCCGTAGTCTTTACCTGAGGACCCTTTGAAGCCACGCTTGCCCCGAGAGCGATTACAATACTTTACCCATGCTTTGCATTGGATAAAGTAAAAGATAAGAATAAAATCGCTTATCTGAGAGAGGGCAAAGAGTAGACGTCTGCTCGCCAGGAGTGCTCACTCACGAATGATGATAAATATACTTTATATATTCATTCATTTTTTTTTATATAAATTAAAGTACCTGGAGCCACCGAGCGATGCACGGTAACCCCTGACCCCTCCTCTTGAAACCCCACACCTCGCCCCACCACTGCCCCCCACTCCGCCCCACCCCAACCGCGTCTTCCACCCCCGGATCCCCCACAACTGCACCCCACATCCTGCACCTCACACATCCACTCCACCCCGCACCCAGTTTTTGCATTTCTAGCTTTCTAATGGTCTACATATTATGTGTATATTTGTTTACTCGTACACCAATTTGCCCACATTCGTTCATTTTGATAAACATTATAAAAAAATAAATAGGAAAATAATAATAAAAAAATAATCGTTTAGGATCTGAAATAAAAACATAAAATTAAAAAAGATTTGTTTCCAAGTTATATAAAAAAAGGCCATTTCAAACCCCTTTATTTGTAAACACACCTGTAATGTTATGATTTAGACACCTGTTAATTAAAAACAAACAAAAAATTTCTAATTTTAATTTAATATATTAGTATTTGCTATAACCTATTAGTGGGTTTTAAAATTAAAAAAACAATTAAATAAAAGATAATTGATAAAAATGTAAAATAAAAATTTTATTGAGATTTTTATCTATAAATAATTAATTTAATTAAGAAAAGATCAATTAAGATGAAATTTGTCGAGGCCCAGACCTATCCAGATTGTTTTCTCATCCTCAAAACTTGTTAATAGATTTTGTTTAATCAAAATCGGTAGAGCCGTTTTCAAAATAGAACTAAGATACAAATATACAAACAAATATATATAAAAACAATTGCTCGTTTAATAAGAGTAGATATTTATTTTATTATAAATATATTTGCACTCTCAGTCACAACCTCTCTTAAAGGGCACAAGCGCGAATGGGCATAGTTCCATTGCAACCTCCTCCTTTTTCAAAGTCGATTAAAAATGAAACTATTCCGTCTAAAACGTGTCTAGACACAATTCCCATATTTAAAAAACAACACTAAATACAAAGTTTTCTTTCTTTCTCATATAGGTGCTTTATTAGAGGTGGGACCTGGACAAGGAGGAAGTTTCTTTGTCTGTTTTCAGTTTGTATGTCGTGATGTATGCGTGTGGTTGGCCGATAACAGGGCGAAGAAGCTAGAAAATTCTAGTTTTATTATTTCAACTAGGGTAGTCTTTTTTTCATAGTTACGTAAGTGTGAGAAGTAGAGTGGGCGTATGAATGAATATGTTTCCAAGTTAAAGAGTTTCGGTTGAAACCACCCACACCTTTTTGATTACATATTCCCAAGAGAATACACACGTTTAATGATTGTTCATTAATTCGATAATTAATACCCATTATCATAGCTAATTCTTGTTTGAATGATTTATGTATGAATGAATATGGGAATCTTTTATGAAAATTAGTGTCGTAAAATGAGAGATGAATAATCGCAACCATTAGCAGCAACATTTATACCTGAGGTAAGCGAAACGGTTTGTAAATTGTAAACATACAGTGGCGTACCTAGAACTTTTGACGCCCGGAGCGGTCTCCAATTTGCCGCCCTTTCTAAGTTTATCAAATAGTGTTTTTTTATAAATTAATAAACATAAATAAATAATGGTTGTTGCGGCGGGGATGAGGTAAAGGTATAGGAATACGAAGTTTAGTTTTACTTACTCAGATGGGAATTGCTTCTGGAAATTACTCTAGACTGGCAGGAACTCTGTAGAAAGAAATTCCAGGAGCTACTCTCGACGCGGCTGCGATCCAAAATTTCCTACACTGCTTTTGAGTTCGGAATTTTTCATTCACGTTAATTCACACGCGAGAGGTTCACTTAGTTCACTTTGCGGGGAACGATGGTAATATAAAATGAAAATATAGAGAGGAGATGTTTATACTAGGATTATGTAGGAACGAATGAAAAGGAAATTATATTTTTAGCATACAAAGAAAGAAATTTATTTATAAATAAAATAATTTAAAATCTCTATTTATATATAGATTCTAATTCCTTCAACGGCAGAGACAAATGGTAATTGAGACAAACTATATGTATACCATTGGATGCCATATTTAAATTAGGCAGTAATTTAGGAGGCCGCATAAGTTGATAAACCTTTAAAAATTTATAAAAATACAAAATGCAAGATACTTTTTTAAGGTAGTTGTTTCACGACAATACTAGCAAAAAGTTAATGCTAGAGTATATAGAACAGACAATAAGGATTCATAGTTCATAAGCCCAAAACTTTTTGCTGTTTATGTACCAATTCTAGCAGTGCTCGTTTGAAAAATTTGGCACCATTGTAAGAGGTTGAATATTTTTATATTAAAATGAAAGATAAAATACATTTCAAAGGTCGATTTATTCCTATAAAAATCGTTTTTTTTATTTTTTATCAAATGTAATCGAAGCCTACTTTTCACTTTATGAAAATTATATGCGCGCTTTATATATCGTTCGCTGGTTAAATAAATGCGCTGTTGCCAAATTGTTTTTAGTGTAATTTTTTTAATACATTTTTCATTTTTCATTATTTATTCCTTATTATCTCAGAAACTGTGTTGTAACTATGAATCAAAATTGTCTTAAAATATATATTTGTTATTGTTTAATGTTGGTTTAGTTTTTGATAAAAATGGTAAGAAGGGTTTCTTAATTATAATTAAATATGTATGTAAATTTTCCGATATCCCGTATAGTGCAATGTTAAAGAGCCTGAAAAACTCTATTTTTGAAATTTAATATCTCCGGGACTATATTGTTCATAAATTTCGTTTTTCCACCAATCGATGCAGAAGTATTTAAATAATAATCTGTCTAAATTTCAAAAAAATCCTAAGAAAACCCATATTGTGAAACAACTACCTTAAAGGCCACAAGAAACTTACGGAGGCCGCAGGTTACCCACCTATGAGATAAAACATATACTTAATTTACAAAAATAGATCTGTGTCGTAGGACACCGGATAGGAACGAAGTTCCTTATTATAAAAATATTAATTTTAAGTTCTATTCTAGGTATAAAGAAAAATAACTATTCGGGTATACATTTTTTATTATGATTTTTTTATCGATAAAAAGCAAAGAAACTACTTTATAAAATTATCTTAACACCTTTATTTTATTTACAATGATTTATAAAAATATATAATATATAATAATAATAATATACAAAAAGAAACAGGTATTTATATGAATAATAATAATTAAGCCTAATTATGTTCTATCATAGAAACTATAGCTTTATGGTAACTAAAATAAGATATATATATTTGTGATTCGATTTTTGCCAAATATCTCGAGAAAACAGCATCGATAGTAGTATTGTCTCTCGTAGTGGATTCATCTTCATTATTGTTCATATTTAAATCAAATGTATTTTTCAGAAAAGTTTTAAATGACTCTGATTGCTTATCTTTGAAGTTAATATTGAAGTCACCTGCCAAAATTAGTGGAAGTTGGTCATAATTGGTACCATACTCTTCAAGTAATGCTGTAGATGCTGCAGAATACTCCAACAGTGATCGATGTATGAATCCTTGTATGTCTATTAATTTCTGTTTCTGTGCAATGTAAACGACTACCATTACGATTTCAACGCCGTTTTCTATCTTGCAAATAGCAGAACAAATATCTCCAACAGGCGAATGTCTAAAACCAAAGTCATTAGCATTTCTCATTATTATGTCCATATTTGGTGAAACAATATTAACAGTGTCGTCATTCGATTGGTAAATCGCAACTCCACCTGATCGAACATTACCTCTTTTATAATGGACGATACAATTAAAATTCGGTATTTCATATAGCTGATCATTGTCCATATTTGTCTCAGATAGTAATAAAATATTTGTTTTTTGAGTAACTGAATCAGTTAAATCCAAGCGATCCCGACCACAGCACAAGCCAGAGGCCCCGCCTCCAGAGTGACGACCTGAGTGGATGCGAGCGCATGAGCATTGGCACGCTTTTTTTTAACGTTACGGACGTTTTTCACCGGCTAGGGTACCCCTCCGAGGCGTCCCATAAGGAACTTCGTTCCAAAAAAAAAAAAAATTATCAATTTCAATTTGAAGAAGTTCCTTTCGCAACTAGCAACACTGATAACAATTGTTAAAAAATTCTTAGCTAAATTACAATATTGCATACAGAATTTCCCATCAATACGGTTGAATAAATTTTAGTAGATCAAGAGGGCCTTCAAAGCCTTTTTTTAGATTTTTAGAGATAATATTTTCTTGTTTGAATTGACAAGTTTTTATTTTGCCGAGAGTAACAGAGTTGTTGATTCATAAAGAGAAACAAAGAGGTTGTCCTCTGCTTGATGCTATTTAATTTAAATAATAATATTTTCTACCCTACATTGTTTGTCTTGACGAAGAGGAAAAATATTCGAAATCATATAGTAATTCATAATTCGAAGAAATCGAATAGTAAACTTATGAGGTGAACAAGTTGTTTTTTACAACTATTAAATACAAAAAATGCCGCCCCAAAATATGTACCTCCCGGTGCGCACCGCACCCCCTAGGTAAGCCACTATAAACATAAATTTATTAATATTATAATTTGGGACTTTGATTGAGACCATGGGTTCCGTAGTCTTTTCCTAAGGACCCTTTGAAGTCCACCAATTCCTATACTTTACCTTATCCGCTTCGCATTGAATAAAGTATTAAAAAAATGTAGTGAAACAATTTCACAAAAAATAAAATTTAAAAACATATTATAATGAATTCATTAAAAGAATTCTCCCGGCTTACGGGATATTAGATTTCAAGATTTGTCCTATATCTAATATTTTCCGATAAAGGTTTTGCTTTTATCCCCTCTAACTAGGGTTGCCACCTTTTTTTGAAGAAAAAATAGTATTTTTTTAAGTTGTAAAAATATAGTACTTTTGGGAAATTTAGGGAAAAAATAGTACACATTTATTTTTAATTTTTTATTTTATATATTATTTATTTCATTATTTAATTTTCCATGCAAATTTATTATTACTTTTTGCTTTGGCCAGCAAAGTTCTATTATTTTTAAAATAATCCTAGGTATCAGAACAATTTAGATTCATATTAAAATAAATTAACATTTCATTTTCAATTAAATTAATAGATGCTTTATTTCTTTCTTTTAGCCATTTTACATTCATGACGGAAAAAAACCTTTCTGTAAAAGCAGAAGTTGCAGGAATTGAGAGAAACAAGCTAATAATTTTAAATGTATTAGTTAAACAGGTATCTGTGCTTTTGAAAAGCATTTGCCATTTTTCAGCAGTATTTTTAGATTAAAATGCCTGATCTTTATTTACTTTCCGAAATAATCTCATTTACCGTAATTATTTCCGAATACAAATTATTAATTATTAATGTTTAATTTATTAACTAAATTCAAAGAATAAGCTAAAATAAGCGCGACAATTGAATTAGAGATGAAAATATAGTACATTTCGTACTATATTATTTGTCTATAATATATAGTACAACACAAACAGAATGCTTTTGAAAAATGCTTATTCACAGTAGAAGCAGATTTAAAAATTTATTATTTTACAAGTTAAATATATGTATGAGTGCACTTAGTAACATAGTTTTTAAGGTTTACTTCTCTATAAAATAATCTGTCAGCAGTTTTTATTGTTTCGAGATAAAACACCTATTTTTCTCTTGAGATTGATCACGGATTAGCCACAAAGCGGATAATCCGACCGCGAATAAAAGAGAGTTTACTGTATATATATATATATATATATATGTACTTATATAAAATTAATTTATTCTGTCGTTATAAACGAGGCTTTTTATCCATCTATGGATTGATATTTTTTAAATACCTTTTTTTTACTATTTTTTAAAGAATTTTGAAATATAATATATATATATATATATACAGATATATATTTCAAAATTCTTTAAAAAATAGTAAAAAAAAGGTATTTAAAAAATATCAATCCATTAGATGGATAAAAAAGCCTCGTTTATAACGACAGAATAAATTAATGTTATATAAGTACATGATTGAAATTGGGCTGGTAAAAAATTCACCTAAAATGGCTATTTTGGGGCTTTCTTACACAGTCATTTTAAAGTAAATAAATTAAAAATATTAAACCTAATTCTACTTAAAAAGTTTATCAGAGAGATAGCTAACACTCTATGGTAAAAAACAATATTTTATTTTAAGACCCACAAAAAATCAACTCTTACCAAAATAATCATTCGATTAAAATTTTAGGATTTTTAATTAGCTTACGATCAACACTGCTTTATCAGAAGGACAGAGACATTGTAGCTACATTAATAGAGACTACTTTATTTTTTAAACAGAACTCTTAAAAAACGTGAATGCATTTAAATTAATATTTGATTAAAATTTTTATTTTTAGTTATGTCTGTGTGAAAATTTTTTAATTTCGCGAATAATTCTTTTCTATTTGAAATAAAAACCTGTTTTTAACATTTTTTATTTTGGTCTAGGTCTATTTTAGCTCTGAGCATCCAATGTATGTATTATACAATTTTTTACATGATAAATTAGCGCCCA
The DNA here is from genome assembly GCA_024734495.1 of Forficula auricularia. Taxonomy (NCBI): domain Eukaryota; kingdom Metazoa; phylum Arthropoda; class Insecta; order Dermaptera; family Forficulidae; genus Forficula; species Forficula auricularia. The sequence continues at coordinate 856,365 of JALMQS010000070.1, forward strand.
ATGTATATTCAAATGAGTTTAATTAGGATAATATTATCATAAATGATGATACTTGTTAAATTTAATCTACGCGGCGTTGGAGGATTGTTCGTGCAGACATCCCGCCAGGCTGCGCTGTCAGCTTGGCTGCCTACCACTCAGGTGCAAATGGCTCTTTTATCAAGCGACAAAACATAGTTCTCATGGCAACTTTCCAGGCGGCCTTGATCCCCCTTGCGATTACACGAATCGGAGCAGAAGATACATGCCATAGCAGGCGATTTTCCCAGATATGCCTCTTTGCTCGTGTTTCGACTTTCAAACATCTTCAGTATGCTGCGCGCTTCGAGGTCTAGAAGATTTAATAGTAATTTTGATATTTTCATGGTCATAGTAATATTTATAAAGTTTTTTTTCGTTTCGTCGCATAATACATTGTTGGAATTGAATCACTAATCATATTTTTTTATTCAACTGAAAGACAAACGATCTTGACGACAGTTATTAAATGTCTTTTTTCATTTTAAAAATTAGAGATAGTACCTGAAACACTGAGTGATGCTCGGTAATTTTTTGCTTTTAGTTAAAAACGACATATTAATTTTATTTTTAATTTTAAATTCAGGTAAAAAGGTCGATTTTTATTCGCAGCCAAAATAAAATAAAATTTAATTTATTTTTTTGCCAACGTTTACACCCGCTATGGCCATCGACGGGACCTATTACTGGGCACAAAGTATTGAATGTAATTGCAATTAAAAATAATATTAATATACACCGAGTTTCTTTCGTTGACCCTTTTAAATCCTGAAGAAGGAGGTACGATCCTTCGAATTGTCGGATTTTTTAAGAGAATGAATTTGATATTCTAATAAATTATTTTATAGAAAAATACCTTTAATTAATTAAATTGGCAAATTCTGAAATATAATAATATTTGTAATGATCTTTTTGTGGGATTTAAAATTTAAAAACAATTAATTATTAAAAGGAAATTGAATAAAAATATAATTATACATTTTTATCGAGACAACCGCCTGTAAATAATTATTTCAATTAACAAAAACCCCATCAAAAACAACTTAGCCGAAGATGAGAACGTGATAGATCGAATTGTCAAAAGAAAACCCCCTAACCCGTGAATTTCATGCAAATCGTTCTAGCTGTTTTCGAGAAACCGATTATATATATGTAAAGAAAATGTATTTCCTTTGATTAAAATATGCCGCGCAGATCGGAGTAATGCCTGTCTTGCACGGCAGAGGGACGAGTGGAAAGATTATATGATAAATTGTCATTTATTTATTCTTACTGATTGTATACTACTAATAAAGAATTAATGAAAATTGTAAAAAGGAATTGACAATAAACTTTAAATGTCGTTTCTTTATTTCTAGGTAAGAATCTTACACCCTGTAAATAATGTAAATAAGCTATATAAATTAATCCAATAAAAATCTTTATTTCTAGAGTAACACAATATCGTTTAATTTGTCAATTCAGACATTATTAGAAATATCCTTATATATATATATATATATATATATATATATATATATATATATATATATATACAAGAATTGCTCGTTTAATATATTAAGATTAAACATATCAAAGTTTAAGATTGAGCATGAATTATTCCACCTAATTTTACACGATTTACTATAATTAAATACAATTCTAATTTTGTATTGTGTTATTACTTTATTTGTTATATTACCTCATTTTATGTGTACACTATACAAGTTATTATATTTATTATGTAAACTAACTATAAAAGCATCATATGCAGCTACATTAAATTCTACAAAAGAGACAAAAGCGCCTATAATCTCAAGTTGAAAATGTATGTAATTTATTGAGATGACTGGAGAATTTTCCATCATTCGTTGTATTCTATTTACGTATAGTAGGCACTTTGAGATTAAGATAAGATAAGAAGAGAAACGTCATAATCAGCTGCATTAGATTCTACAAAAGAGATAAAAGTCTTATGATATCTGAGCATGAAGGATCTTTTGGATTACTGTTTCTTTTCAATTGAAATTAATATGTGAGGAATGGATGAGATTCGGTAGATGGAAAGTTGATTTTAAAATAAATAAATCTCTATAGTCAAAATGAGAAATAATTTAAACAAATAGCAAGGGGAACTTAAAACAACTATTCAAATTGTTTTATTCTTCATTAATATAATTATTTTTAATTTAAGGTAGTTGTTTCACCATATGGGTTTTCTTAGGATTTTTTTGACATTTAGACAGATTACACTGTTGGACAAAAATTTTTCTCCGTAAATATAACAATGGATTCCGGTAGAGTTTTATACACTGATTCTCATGCAATTTCCCAATTTTTTACAACACGTCAGAGTTTTGAGATATTATTGGTAAAAATGACGAAAAAGGCCATTTTGACCTATTTTCGAGTCCCATTAGGTATTAAACAGATATATTTAAAAATAAAAATATTTTGCTGCCGTAATAGAAAACAGCTTTCTCTTTGATTTTCAAATTACCATTAAAAACTAAAACTACGTGATTTTAAGGGATAATAAACATAGATAAAAACATAAGTTTTTAGTTTTTTAGATATAACTCGAGTTATAATTGAGCTAAAAACAAATGGTAATTTAAAAATCAAAGAGGAAGCTGTTTTCTATTCCGGCAGCAAAATATTTTGATTTCAAATATTGCTGTTTAATATCTAATGGGACTCGAAAATAGGTCATAATGGCCTTTTTCGTCATTTTTACCAATAATATCTCAAAACTCTGACGTGTTGTAAAAAATTGGGAAATTGCATGAGAATCAGCGTAAATAACTCTACTCGAATCCATTGTTAGGTTTACGTGGACATTTTTTTTTTAATTTTTGTCGAGCGGTGTTATTATTTAAATACTTCTGCATCGATTGGTGGCAAAACGAAATTGATGAACAATATAGTTCCGGAGATATTAAATTCCAAAGATATAGTTTTTCAGACTCTTATACATTGCACTATACGGGATATCGGAAAGTTTACATACATATTTAATTATAATTAAGAAACCCTTCTTACCAACATTAAACAATATAATTTGAAAGTTTATATTGGGAAAATAAGGACAAGTTTTTTATGTGTGACTTTTTTATTTATCCACCAACGTTTATATAGGGATAAAACGGAGAAGAAAAAGAAAAGTATTCTATTCTATTTTTATAAGAAGAACGGGGTTGCCTTATTTTGTATATATGTGATTTCTGTTCTGTTTTGTATTGATAAAGTTGTTATTATAAAGAGAAAAATTGTGTTTTTTGTGAATGTGCCAAATATCTTTTGAAAATTGTATTCTGATGGCCTTCAATGGTAACGAAGGTAATAAGAAAATTTAGACGAATGTGTGACATGACTATTTGAAGCCCTGAAGAAGTCGGCAAAGTCGACGAAACGTTGGTGGATAAATAAAAAAGTCACACATAAAAAACTTGTCCTTATTTTCCCAATATAAACTTTCAAATTATAAATTAAATTATGGACGGAAATGATAATAATTAAACAATATCTAATACATTTTTTGAGGAAATTTTAATTCATAGTTACAACACAGTTTCTGAGATAATAATGAAAAATGTATAATAAAAAATTTATACTGAAAACAAGCTGGCAACTACGCATTTATTTAACCTAAAAAGTGGATTAAGTTTAGTACTTTTTTGACGTTTTTTTGCTTCAGCCATTGTCGCAACATCTTTTAATCGTTTATTAAGAACTTGTTGTTTAATAAATCGACTTTTATAACGTACTTTATCTGTCATTTCTACGATAAAAATATTCGAGCTCGGACAATGTTGGCAGATTTGTCAAACGAGCACGGGATTGGCTAGTAGTGGTACATAAACAGCAAAAAGTTTTGTGCTTATAAATTATGAATCCTTATTGTCTGTTCTACGTATATACTCTAGCATTGAATTTTTGCTAGTATTGTCCCGAAACAACTACCTTAAACTTATAAATTGATTTTAACTCTTTATTATAATGAAAATAATTTGACCCCACCAACAAACAAATTTTATTTAGATGTGTCTTTTAGTCTCAATAGCAAAACTATTTTATTAAATAAAGTTTTTATACTACTAAGACGTTTCTAATATTGATAAGAAATATCAAAATAAATATAATACCACGATCCAGAGAACTAAAAGTTCGAAATGTAGTAAAATAGTTTTCTCACGATTTTATTTAAATTATTATTATTATTCTTCTTTTCTCTCCTTTTGAAGGAGATTTTTTTATTATTGGTAACCATTGGTGAAGACATGGAGAATTCGACTTAAAATCAAAAATAGCGATCGATTCTTATCTAATACTAGAGGAATAACCTTAATGAATTCCATTTTTGATGTTTTGACTATTAATGGAAAGCTCTACTGAAAACATGGAAGAATCGACTTAAAATCAAAAAGACTAAATTCTTTTATGATAAACAACTCAAGCTTGAGTTTCAATTTCATTTCAATCTTAAGCTTGAGTTGTTTACCAAAAAAGAATTTAGTCTTTTTGATTTTAAGTCGATTCTTTCACGTTATCAGTAGAGGTTGCCATTAATAGTCAAAACATCAAAAATGGAATGCAATAAGGTTATTCCGCTAGTATTAGATAAGAATCGATCGTTATTTTTTATTTTAAGCCGATTCCTCCATGTCTTCAGCAATAGTTACCAATAATAATCGAAACGTCAAAAACCTAATGTAGAATTGTTATTCCTTAAGTATTAAATGAGAATCGATCACTATTTTTGATTTTAGCTCGATTCCTCCATGTCTTCAGCAATGGTTACCAATAATAACAGAAACGTCAAAAATCCAATATAGAATTGTTATTCCTCAAGTATTACATCAGAACCAATCATTATTTTTGATTTTAACTCGATTCCTCCATGTCTTCAGCAAAGGTTACCAATAAAAACCGAAACGTCAAAAATTCAATTTAGAATGGTTATTCCTCAAGTATTAGATCAGAATCAATAACTATTTTTGATTTTAAGTCGATTTCTCTATGTCTTCAGCAAAGGTAACTGATAAAAAAACAACGCAGTTGCTATGGTTACTTATAAAATTTCCTCCCAAATTTTTATCATTTGACAGGGAGAAGCCTAACCATTCTTACTTAAGCAAGTTTAAATGAGCTATATATATTACCGATCAAATGAATAAATTTTAAAGTTTTTTTTTTAAATTTTGGTAAAATAAGGAATTTAAAAAAAAGTACAATCTTACTCTCGAGTAAAGTACTTTAAAATGTACTTTTACTAAAAACTTTATTTTACCTTTTTGTTGTCCCCGAGATACTTAATTAGGATATTAAATTTCATCAAAATTGGTTAATTCATTTTCAAGATATTTAGAAAAAACTAAAAAAGTACTTAAATAAAGTACTAATGTATGTGGGCCCATTGTATCAAAAACTAATCAGCGCTTCATTTTGTTAAAATAATTGTAGGTTTTCAATTTCATTTCAATCGGTGCAAAAGTGTGGAAAAAATCGTGGACGAAAAAAACGATGACATGAATCCATCCATCCATCCATCCCCTCGCACTTCCAAAATAAACTGCAACGGATCGTTGCTAAACTTTATCCAAATTTATTTGAAATATTAATATGTTTATTCCTTTATTATTAATCAGATATCATTTGCTATTTGCAGTTCATGTTGACTTTAAGCAAAAAATAATGATCGATTCTCATTTAATAGTCGAGGAATAACCATTCTACATTGAATTTTGACGTTTCGGTTATTATTGGTAACCATTGCTGGGGACATGGAGGAATCGAGTTAAAATCAAAAATAACGATCGATTCTTATCTAATACTAGCGGAATAACCTTATTGCATTCCATTTTTGATGTTTTGACTATTAATGGCATCCTCTACTGATAACGTGGAAGAATCGACTTAAAATCAAAAAGACTAAATTCTTTTTTGGTAAACAACTCAAGCTTGAGTTGTTTGCCATAAATGAATTTAGTCTTTTTGATTTTAAGTCGATTCTTCCACGTTATCAGTAGAGGATGCCATTAATAGTCAAAACATCAAAAATGGAATGCAATAAGGTTATTCCGCTAGTATTAGATCAGAATCAATCACTATTTTTGATTTTAACTCGATACCTACATGTCTTCAGCAAAGGTAACGGATAAAAAAACAACGCAGTTGCTATGGTTACTTATAAAATTTCCTCCCAAATTTTTATCATTTCACAGCGAGAAGCCTAACCATTCTTACTTAAACAAGTTTAAATGAGCTATATTACGGATCAAATGAATACATTTTTAAGTTTTTTTTTTAAATTTTGGTAAAATAAGGAATTTAAAAAAAGTACAATCTTACTCTCGAGTAAAGTACTTTAAAATATACTTTTACTAAAAACTTTATTTAACCTTTTTTGTTGTCCCCAAGATACTTAATTAGGATATTAAATTTCATCAAGATTGGTTAAGTCATTTTCAAGATATTTAGAAAAAACTAAAAAAGTACCTAAATAAAGTACTAATGTTTGTGGGCCGATATGTACCAAAAACTAATCAGCGCTTTATTTTGTTAAACTAATGGTAGGTTTTCAATTTCATTTCAATCGGCGCAAAGGTGTGGAAAAAATCGTGGACGAAAAAAACGATAACACACACACACACACACACACACATACATACATACATACATCCCCACGCACTTCCAAAAAAAATGGCACTTTTTGGCCTCTCGACGAGACCCCATGTAATTTTTGGCAAAATCGTCACGTGGTAAAATTCAATCTAATTGAATACTACAATTTGTGACCTTAATTGAGTCCATGGGTTCCGTAGTCTTTACCTGAGGACCCTTTGAAGTCGCGCTTGCCTCGAGACCGATTACAATACTTTACCCATGCTTCGCATTGGATAATCATCATCATTGAGTATACAGTCCTAAGACTGGTTTGATGCAACAATCCGTCTCCACTCGACTCTGTCCCCCGCCAGCTGTTTGACCTCTCTAAATGTCTGGCATCCCATATCCCCAATTATTTGGTTGAAATATTCTAATCTGGGTCTTCCCCTTCCCCTTTTCTTTCCCACCTCCCCTCCAAGATATCCCTAAGCAGTCCCCCATGTCTCAGTGTGTGCCCCATCATCTGACCTCTTCTCTTCTTCAGACTCTTCCACAAGGTTCTTCTTTCTCCGATTCTTCTAAGAACTTCTTCATTTGTAATTTTATCCATCTATTTGATATTCATCATTCTTCTGTAGCACCACATTTCGAAAGCCTCTAATCTCTTTCTCTCCGCTTTTCTAATTGTCCAGGTTTCACACCCGTACATGGCTATGCTCCATACATATGTCTTCAATAGCAACTTCCTGTTTTCTAAGCTGATTGAGGAGGAGGATAGTAGTTTTTGTTTTGAATTAAACCCCATTTTTGCTTGGGCAATTCTTGATTTAATTTCGTTTTCGCTCCTCCCATCCCATGTTATTTTACTTCCTAGGTAGCGGAATTCCTTAACTCCTTCTAGGTTTTCTTGGTTAATTTTGATGCATTCCTGTCTCGTTTGTTCTTTTTTTGTACATACTAGGACCTTGGTTTTATTCTTGTTTATTTTCATTTTGATTTCTTCTATTAGGATTTGGTTAATTCCATTCAGGACGTCCTCTAATTCTTTTTTATTGCTTCCTAGAAGGGCAATGTCATCGGCAAATCTTAACATAGCGATCTTTTGACCTTGGATTTCGATACCTGTATCAATTTTGTCTTTGAATTCTTTAATCGCTTCTTCTATGTATAAGTTGAAAATCATGGGTGACAGCACACATCCTTGTCTTACACCTTTTTTATTTTGGCTTCTCTTTGCTCATCTCCAATATTTATAATTGCCGTCTGGTTTTGATATAGATTGTAGATTAGTCTTCTCTCCCTGAATTTTATTCCCGCCTGTTTTAAGATTTTAAACATAATTTCCCAATTGACGTTATCGAATGCTTTTTCTAGGTCTATGAATCCGATGTAGACAGATTCTTCCCTGATAAAAGCCCTTTCTATTATTAGTCTAAGAGAGAGAATTGCTTCTCGGGTGCCTCTGTTTCTTCTAAAGCCGAACTGGTCTTCCCCCAGATTTTCTTCAACTCTTTGTTCTATTCTTCTTTGGATTATTTTGGTTAGGATTTTGGAGGCATGTGAGGTTAGGCTAATGGTCCTGAAATTTTCACATTTATCCGCGCCTGTCTTTTTGGGAAGTGTGACTATTTTGTTTTTTTGGAAATCTTTGGGATGATTCCCAATTTATAGATTTTGCTAATTAGTTCAAAAAGTTTGTCACGTGCCTTTTTCTCCAGAGTTCTTTAGGATTTCAGCTTGTATATTGTCTATTCCGGGTGCTCTATTATTTTTTAGTTCCTTCAAAGCTGTCTCGAATTCTGACCTGAGTATGGGGTCTCCTAATTCGTTTTCGTCCGCAGATTCTTCTTCTTCTATTGGGTTCATTGTTTTTTATTCTCCATAGAGTTCTTCTAGGTGTTCCTTCCATCTATTTGCCTGTTCGTTTTCGTTTAGAATAATGTAGCCTCCTTTATCTCTTTTGTTCTTGCTTTTTGGCTTGTCTTCTTGAAAATTTCTTTTTATTACCCTATAGGCTACATCAACTTTTCCAAATACTAGATTTTCGTTGACTTCTTTACATTTTTCTTGAATCATTTTTTCATTTGCTTTCCTACATTCTCTTATAACTTTCCATCTTAATTTTTTATATGTTTCTTTCACTTCTTCGTCTTTTCTGTTCTTAAATTTTGTTCGTTCGTCAATCAGTTGCAGTATTTCGTCTGTTCCCCATTGCTTTTTAATTTCGTTTTTCTTTGATTGAAGGACTTCGTTGGCTGTTACGGTCAGGCTTGATTTCATATCATTTCATTCTTGTTCGATTTCTTCTTCTTTATTATTTGTGGGAGTTTTTTCTTCCAGTTTCTTATTCATTACGTTTTCGAAGAGTTTTTGGGTTTCCTTATTTTTTAATTTAGATATATCCCAGTTTTTTCGCGACCCCCCCTTTTTTATTAGTTTTTTTAAACTTTAGTTGGCATTCCATCGCAATTAGATTGTGATCACTAGATATATCAGCCCCAGGATAGCTTTTACAGTCCTTTACTTGATTTCTGAATCTTTGTTTGACTAATATGTAATCTTTTTGAGATCTCGCCCTGTCTTTTGGCATTTTCCACGAGTAGATCCTTCTTGGATGATGTTGGAAGAGTATGTTTGCTACTACTAGACTGTATTTACTGCAAAATTCAATTAATCTTTCGCCCCTTTCATTCCTATTTCCTAGACCGTGTTCGCCCACCACTTTTCCTTCTTTGCCTTTTCCTACTCTTGCATTCCAATCCCCCATAATTATTAAATTTTCATCCCCTTTAACGCGCTTCATCAGGTTTTCAATTTGTTCGTACATTTACATTGGATAAAGTAATTAATATACACGGTGGTCCAAATTTCATTTACTTTAAAAATATGAATATACAGGATGGTTCAAATTTCATTTACTATAAAAAAATTAATATACATGCTGGTCCAAATTTCATTTATTATAAAAATATAAATATACAGGGTTGTCGAAACTTCATTTAGTATAAAAATATGTGTGATATATCAGTTCATATTACACCCAAAAGAGGGCAGCCCTGGCTGCCTGATAAAAGATTGTCATTGATAAGCTCAGTATTAAACATAACCTCAACAAGGAAACCTTTATAAAATTATTGCAATAAACACATCTATATAAATATTAAATATTGTTTTATTTAAATAACACATGGTGTCAGGTGAAAAAACCGAAATCGAACAAAAATGGAAAATACGCAATTCAGACTAAAACCAATCATCTTCGATAAAACCTTGCCTCAAATATGGATAAAATGGAAAGGAATGTTTCTTCTGAACATGAAGGCAACTGGAAAATCAAAATCCAAAGATGAAGATATGAAAATTGCCATTCTTCTGACTCATATGGGGGAAGATGCTGTTGATGTCTTCAATACGTTCTCAGAAGAAAAGGATACGTTGGAAAAAACTATACTACTATTCGATAAGTATTGCATTCCAAACATTAATTATGCCATAGAAACATATAAATTCAATAGGTTGAAACACAATTCTGGTCAATCCTTTGAAACTTATTTAACTGAATTAAAATCTCAAGCTGCAAAATGTAATTTTATTTGTTCTGGTCCCACGTGTAAAAAATCATATTCTGAAAGAATGATTAAAGACCATATCATTGCTAATATCAACGATAAAGAAGTCCAACAAACATTATTAAAAGAGACCAAGGAACTTTCTTTGGAAGATATATTTCAAACATGCAAAGCTGCTGAGTTAGCTAAACAATACAGAGAAGATTTATTCAACATTAATGATAATAATGAATGTGATAATAAGGAGGTTAATTATACTAGAACTAAACAAATAAATAATAATCGATTTAAACCAAAAAATTTAACAAAATTTAAAAGAGATGATAGAAATGTTAAAATGGAAAATTATAATAATACGATGGATACTTTTAATAATGATAAACTATACAATTGCAAAAAATGTGGAACAAAGCACAAAAGAATGGCATGCCCGGCATATGGGCGGAGATGCAGTTTTTGTAACAAATTAAATCACTTTAAAAAATGGTGTTTTCATTTAAAAAACAGCCAAAATGTAAACGAAATCGAAAATTCTTCATCATCTGAATCAGTAGATTTTGAATGTGATAGTGTTGAAAGGGTAATAGACTATAATACCTTTTCTATTAATAAAAATAAAAATGAAGATTTGTGGAAAGAATCCATATCTATTAATAAAATTCCTATTAAATTTAAACTCGACACTGCCAGTGATGTTAATATTTTACCATTAAAAATATTTAATAAACTAAAAATTAACAAATCTAAAATTATTAAGACTAAAATACGTATCAAATCATACGGAGGCTTTACAACCAAACCTATTGGTGAAATGAACTTAAAATGTTCATACAAAAATAAAAATAAAAATCTTGATTTTATTATAGTAGAGAATGACTCATCACCAATACTTGGAGCTGATTCATGTGTAGAATTCGGTTTTCTAAAAAGGCTCTATACGCTTAGTGATAACAAAAAGGATTTTAATGAAAATACTATTAAAAATGAAACCGAATATAATAATGATAATCAAATTAATACTGATGATAACACCGTAAAAATTGAAAATAAAAAATTTGAAAGTTCTCCTATAAATAATGATAATAAATTAAAATTTAATTTTAAAAATGAACAAGGAAATGACTTTATTGAAAAAAATAATGATTTATTTTCTGGCATTGGAAAACTTCCATTTAAATTAAAAATTAATTTAAGGGACGATGCAATTCCAGTTGTAAGACCAGCACGTCGCTTACCTGAAATTCTAAAGAAAAAGTTAAAAATAGAAATCGATCGGTTATTAAAGTTAGATATAATTCAAAAAATGGATGAGCCAACAGAATGGGTTCATGACATTGTAATAATAGAAAAAAAGGATGGAGCCGTTCGACTTTGTTTAAATCCAATTCCTTTAAACAAATATCTAAAACGAGAACATTTTAGCATCCCAACTCAAGAAGAGCTAACTGCCAACCTAGGAGGAAAACAAATTTTTACCGTTTTAGATATGAAAGAAGGATTTCATCAGATCGAACTTGAAGAAAATTCCGTTAAATTATGTACAATGAATACACCATTTGGGCGATTCTCTTATAAAAGAATGCCATATGGGTTATCTAGTTTCCCTGAAATTTTTCATAGGGAAAATACTAAAATATTTGGCGATCTAGAAGGTGTCCAAGTCCTCTTCGATGACCTGATAATAACTGGATCCAATGAGAAGGAACATGATAAAAATTTAGAAGCTGTGGTACAGCGCGCTCGAAATTTTAATGTGAAATTTAATAAAACTAAATTACAATATAAACTTGGAGAAGTACATTTTATGGGACTTATTTTTTCTTCACAAGGAATAAAAGCAGACCCTGCAAAAATCAAAGCAATTAAAGAAATTAAAGCTCCTACTTGTGTAAAAGAAATACAAAGCTTTATAGGGGCCGTAAATTTTATTAATAAATTTATACCTGATTTTTCAAAGAACACTGCTCCACTAAGAGAGCTACTTAAAAAACGAACACCTTGGAAATGGACATCCAAACAACAAGATGCTTTTGAAAATATAAAACAACTGGTAACTAATTCTCCAACATTAAAAATCTTCGCTCCTAACGAAGAAGTCACCATTCAATGTGATGCAAGTAAAGATGGATTAGGCTGTTGCTTGTTGCAAAATGGTCAACCAGTCGCATTTGCTTCTCGTAGTCTAAATAACGCAGAAGTCAGATATAGTCAAATAGAAAAAGAAATGCTTAGTATCTGTTTTTCTATTAACAGGTGTCACAATTATATATACGGCCATGACAACGTAACGATTCACACAGATCATAAACCCCTTTTAAAAATAGTTAAAAATGATATATACAAAAATTCAGCTAGATTACAAAGAATGCAATTAAAAATTTTAAAATACGATTTTACTCTGAAGTATATTCCAGGCTCTCAAATGTATATAGCCGACATGTTGTCAAGATGCCACCTTAAAGAAGACGGACCTGAAGATGTCGACATGACAAAAATCGTCCACACTATATCGCTAGAAGAATATTTACCTATACCTAAGGAAGATCTCGACATTTTAATAAATGCCACAGCTAATGATGCATTATTTATTAGCCTAAAAGAACACATCAATGAAGGTTGGATTGGGGCAAACAGGAAATTATTACCTCCCGATTTAAAAGTCTACTATGATTTAAGAGATGAACTGTTCGTAAAAGATGAACTAATTTTCTATGATGCCAGAATAGTAATTCCAGATATTTTAAGAAAAAGAATGATTGAAAAAATACATTCTCAAGCACATCTCGGAATAAATAAAACTGTCTCAAGAATCCGAACAATAATGTATTGGCCAAGAATGGCTACTGAAATTGCTGATTATATAGGAAAATGTTCCGTGTGCCAAACATTCCAGAACAATAATACAAAAGAGCCTCTCATTCCATCAGATATTCCTCTATACCCGTTTCAAAAAATTGGTATGGATATTGGCGAATATAAAAATAAAACATTTTTAGCAGTCGAAGACTATTATTCAAGATGGCTGGAAATTATAAATATTCAAAACAAATCCGCCCCAGAAATAATTAAAAAACTAAAAATTCTTTTTAGCAACTTCGGCATCCCAGAAATCATCCGATGTGATAATAACCCTTTTAATAGTGAAGAAATGAAAAAGTTTGCTATTTCATGGGGATTTCAAATAAAAACATCAAGTCCCTATTACCCAAGATCAAACGGACTATCAGAAAAGGGAGTGGGTATTGCAAAAAACTTGATAAAAAAATCAATCAACTCAGGAGGAGACATCCACAGCGCTTTGTTAGAATATAGAGCTACTCCATTAACCGGTCTCAAGTATTCGCCAAGCCAACTCCTAATGGGACGTCTGCTAAGAACGAAGATCCCGACGAGCGCTGAACTACTTCTTCCCTCTACACCAGATGAAGACCTGAGAACCAGGATGGAGGAATTAAAAATAAAAAGTAAGGTCTTTCATGATAGGACTTCTAAAAAGAAAGAAGAGTTCAAAATGAATGACCCAATATATATAAAAGACAAAGACTTATGGATAGAAGGTCACATCATTAAAACCCTTCCTGAACCAAGATCTTATCTAGTTAAAGATAAAAATGGGAACAAGCTTAGGAGGAACTCTATACATCTTAGAAGAAGAAGAACTCAAGATTTGTCTCCACAAAAACGCAGCCCACCTGAGAGAACGGACACGGCGCCCAGACCAGAAGAAGGCCAGATGAAGACCCGTTCTGGAAAAACCTTAAGACCTAAATAAACTGTATATATTTGTACCAAAATATTATACTCAAAAGGAAGGTGTGATATATCAGTTCATATTACACCCAAAAGAGGGCAGCCCTGGCTGCCTGATAAAAGATTGTCATTGATAAGCTCAGTATTAAACATAACCTCAACAAGGAAACCTTTATAAAATTATTGCAATAAACACATCTATATAAATATTAAATATTGTTTTATTTAAATAACACAATATGAATACTCAAAATTAAAACATATTTACATCAAAAATCATACATTAAAATAATTTTTCTCCGCGTTTCAAACATGAAAAAAATTAATAAAAAAAAAAAAAAAAAACGAATATATTCTCGTGAATTGGTAGATAACAGGAAGGGTTCCAATCTTAAATTTTTCTATCATTTTCATTGTTGAATTATTAACTTTTTTTGGGCATTCCATTTATAAGCTAGCTACTTTTGGTTTAGAAAGCTATTTAAGGAAACAAGGAACAATTTACAATTATTCATTTCTAATGTTTAATCCACTCTTATTTAAAATGTTTTTATTCCTTAAAAATTATTCCAATATTTATTATTATTTGGAAATTTTTCTTCCAAAGACCTTGGCGAAAGCGATCCTTTATAATATATTAAGTAACAACATCGAATTAATTTGATAAAAATAATTTATGTGATGCTTTACTTCGTTGTTTATTTTCCTGATACTTAATCTTAATTGCTTCTTTGCTATAAATATACCAAGCCCAATCTTTCGCTCTTATCTTAACAACTTCTAAAGTAATCGTAGGTCAATTTTCTATTTAATCTTTTAATATTTCTTACTCTATCATAATTTCGTATACATATTCTGTGAACCACCAGAAGGCTAGAAATGCAAAAACTAACTAAATTTTGTATATGTTACCGGCCAAATCCGATTTCAGGACAAACTAGTTTGCCTAGGCTTAGTTTAGTTTGTTCTTCCTATACGCGATAGGATTAACTGGTATAGCTTAGTCCAAACTAATTTGTCCTAAGCCCGATAGGACAAACCAGTTTAGCCTAGGCCAAACTAGTTGAATAGTTAAATACGCACACTCTAGTTAGGATAAACTAGTATGGCCTAGTCTAAACCAATTTAGCAGAGTCGAAAGTAATTGAGTAAACATGTCAAGACTTGTACATGCGGGAGTTCCCAAATCATGCCCCGAGCGCCCCGCGCCGCTCCTCGCTCGCCATTCGTCGTGTCGGCGTCGTTTTAAACGCATGTTGCGTCTAGTTAACAGCCGTGCGTAACGTATTTAGTTAATGACTGCAGTTTAAAATTAAAAGTTTACGTATTACACGACATAATAAAGTTTTCTTCTTTTTCAATATGGATGAACCTACGTCAAGTCGACAAGCAGATCAAAAACAATGGAGGGAAAATTTTTCGACAGAAATTATACAAATGTAACTTTTGAGTTTGCTATGGCCCCCCGACCTTACCTTCCAAGGGTGAACCCTTCTCGTAATAAACTAGAATTAATATAAAAATAATAATAAAAAATAATGTTATACAAGTCCTTAAGATAGGAAATTTACTTATATTACAACTCTAATTTAATGTTTTTCTTAATCAAGAAAGTTGCATCTTTTAAAATTTAAATAATATACAAAATAAAATAATCATATACAAATTTTCATGATCTAATGAACATTAAATAGTTATATTAAACTTTGTTTAATAAAAATGACTTCTTAAAGATAGCCAGATTATACAGAGTTAGTTCAGTTAAATTGAATGCAATCAAGATATTCAAGATAAAACAGCTGTTTACCACAGAAGATGGCCATCTCGCTCAAGAAATAATCAACCAATGCCCACACGTTAACCCTTGGTCCTCTCTGTTGTTTACCCTTCCCTCTCTCTCTGATTCGATACCTTTCTTTCCCAAATTTCCCACTCAATTCGCCACTCTCCCTCTCCACGATCAGCCCTCTCGCTGCCCTGGCTAAACTCTCTCGATCGTCGCCGCCGCTCGCTTACCCGCGGCACTCCCCCATACCAAGGCACGTCCGTGTGTTGCTCTCTCCATCTCTTTCCCTCCTACAGGCTCTAAGCGGGCGCCTTCCCCTTGCCCGGCCACCCCCTCGCCTGTCCGTGCCCTGTCCACCTGCATAACTGCTACGTTAGCGAATTCCCGATCTACACCCCATTCCAACAAATTCGCTCCTTAGCCGAGTGGAAAATTCCTCTGGGCGCAGCCCTTGTTAATTCTTAAAATTATTACATTTATTGTTATATTATAAGTTCTTACATATTATTATATAGGTACACCTCCAGTATCACTTCATCCCTCGTGTACTTCAACCCCCTCTTCCTCCCATATTTACACTACTCACCGTTTTCTAAAGGTTGACTACCCCGTAGGGAGTCAACTTTTCCCTGGGGTACACTTCGTTAAGGGTAGGGTGGAGGAACACTCTACACTGACGAAGGCACTACTTCCGGGGGGCCTTGGAATCGTCCTCTGGGTGTGGTTCGGGGTGCTCCAGAGTCGGCCGGGGTGCTACTCGACGTCGCCACCACCAAAAGACGGCGGCAGTTCCCCCTAGGGCCAGTAGCAGGGTACCCATTCTGACAGGTAGTGTAAAGTGCTGTAGGCGCTCCCTACGGGACAAGCGGTCAGCTTCCTCGCGTAGTCGTTCGATGGATACCTCCATCCTCGTCCATCCCCTTTCGACCCGGAGTGTATCGAGGCCGCCTAGCTCATCCCGTAGGTTTCGTGGGTCTCTAGGAAGCTGGTGTAGCTGGACCAAGTCGATACTGGGGGGAACAAAGACCGTTGGAGCTTTGAATTGGTGCCGGCTAGTGGTAGAACCACGGCGTAAGATCAGTGTGAAATCCGTTCTTAGCCGGCAGCCTTCCTTCAGCTCGTAGCACCCGGCCCGACTCAGAGCGGTCTCGCTGTGTTGGGCCTCGTCGTCGTTACTCCGGCATTGGACGTAGACGTAGCTTCCTCGCGTAGTCGTTAGATGGGTACCTCCATCCTCGTCGATCTCCTTTCGACCCGGAGTGTATCGAGGCCGTCTAGCGCATCCCGTAGTTTTCGTGTGTCTCTAGGAAGCTGGTGTAGCTGGACCAAGTCGATACTGGGGGGAACGAAGACCGTTGGAGTCTTGAATTGGTGCCGGCTAGTGGTAGAACCACGGGGTAAGATCAGTGTGAGATCCGTTCTTAGCCGGCAGCCTTCCTTCAGCTCGTAGCACCCGGCCCGCGAATTCCTGGACGTCCTCCTTACCACCTTGCTTGGCGTTCAGCATCTCCTTCAACCACTTATCGGGCGCTTCCTCCCTATGGAGCCGACTTCTTAGCACCGCTTGTAATGCCGGCCAGGTGGGTAGGGGTTGTTTCCAACCCCTTCAGGTAAGTCGCTGCCCTCCCCTCTAGTTTGGTGCCCAGCACCCTCATTCTCATTTCCGGGGTCCACCCTCCCATCTCGGGCACATTCTCGAAATCCTCCAAATATTGTCCTATTGGGGGGCCCTCGTCTCCGGACCACCGAGGGAGGGTGGACTGGGTGTTGATGTCCGGTCCCGGTGTCACCTGAACGTTGATAGGTGCTTGCCCTAGACCGTGGGTTCCGCTCCCACTCGGCTGGGCACCCTCTCTCCTTCCTTTCTCGACCTCGTCATATTTGAGCTGGAGCTCTGCCAGCTGTTGCTTCAGCTGTTTCTCCATTCTCCCGGTCGCGGTTTAGACTTTTCTTTTGTGCTTTTTTTTCAAACCCTCTCCTCGGAAATGTGCCTCAACTTTTCCCTAAAGATTTCGGTGTGCTCAAAAAGTTCTCGCTCCGTACTTTCGTCTCAAAACACCCTTCCCTGCGCTGCGGCTCAAAATATTTCTCACAAAATCTTCACTCAAAAATTTCCCGAAAATATGATTCAAAAAAAAAATCCAGACGTTCTAACCTCTAACCCCCACACACAAAAATAAATGTTGCCTCAAAATTTTTTTTTGAAAAATAAACAACAAAAAAATGAAAAATCCCACTTTTTTTTATTCTACCCTGCCCTGGCTAAGCTCTCTCGATCGTCGCCGTCGCTCGCTCGCCCGCGGCGCTCCCCCATACCAAGGCACGTCCGTGTGTTGCTCTCTCCATCTATTTCTTTTCTACAGGCTCTAAGCGGGCGCCTTCCCCTTGCCCGGCCACCCCCTCGCCTGTCCGTGCTCTGTCCACCTGCATAACTGCTACGTTAGCGAATTCCTGATCTACACCCCATTCCAACAAATTTGCTCCTTAGCCGAGTGGAAAATTCCTCTGGGCGCAGCCCTTGTTAATTCTTAAAATTATTACATTTATTGTTATATTATAAGCTCTTACATATTATTGTATAGGTACACCGCCAGTATCACCTCATCCCTCGTGTACTTCAACCCCTCCCCCTTCCCCCCATATTTACACAAAGTGAAAGTAAAAAGTATTCTCATTATAAATTATAATGTGTTATTATCAGAGCAATATTTGGAACTCGTAGAACAAGTTGAAGATGCAGGAAAATCTGAAAAAAGACACCATTAGAACAAAGGAGATTGAAACGATTTGCTGTGTTAAAAATCGGGGACATGAAAAAACTGATTGCATGGAGTGAAGGTAATATAAAATTCTATCTTCCATCCGATGAACTTTATGATGTGATTGAGGCAGCTCATGTGGCTGTCGGCCACGGCGGTCGTGACAGGATGTTAGCCTAAACATCAAAAAAATATGCCAATACCACAAAGGAAATGATAAGCTTGTAGTTATCTATGTGTAGTGTCTGTCATAAAAAGAAAAGAAAGAAGAAAAGAGGATTAGACTCTAAGCCCATTCTTCATTCGGAAATGAATAGTAGGTGCCAAGTAGATCTGATCGATTTTCAGACACAAACAGATGGAAATTTTAAATTTATTATGGTTTACCAAGACCATCTAACAAAATTTGTTCTGGTACGCGCTTTAAAATCTAAGAGAGCGACAGAGCCGGCTTACC
This sequence comes from Forficula auricularia, assembly GCA_024734495.1. Taxonomy (NCBI): domain Eukaryota; kingdom Metazoa; phylum Arthropoda; class Insecta; order Dermaptera; family Forficulidae; genus Forficula; species Forficula auricularia. Next base: position 875,292 of record JALMQS010000070.1, read on the forward strand.
ATTTGAATGATATATTTCTAACTATAGGGGCGCCGTGCATTCTTCAATCTGACAACGGTAGGGAATTTGTGAATAATGTTAAAGTAGAGAGCGCAAAAAAGGCGCCTAAAAAGCCACGATTTGTAGCAAATAAAGGCTCTAAAAAAGGCAGATAGCGCCAAAAAAGGCTGTTTTTTTGGGGGGGAGGGGGAAAGGCGCTTAAAAAGAGTCGATTTTTTGCAAAAAAAACGTCAATATAAATGTTAGAAAGGATAGAAATATAATATAAATCATAAATTTTTATTAAACAATATAATCAAACAAAGAACCACAAAAAAGACATTTTATTTAAAAATATAATATTCTTACATTTTCTATAAATCAAAATAAACATAATTTACTTAGTATCTGTTAACTCTTCTTTCTCTAATGTGACATTTTGCCTATTCAGATAGAAATTGCTTACAAGGTACATTTTAAGATTTTGAATCGTAAAATTCGTTCGGCGATCGGTCAGAATATTTTTATAAATAGAAAATGATCTTTCAACATCACAAGATGTGAGAGGCGCAAATTTGAGAGCCGTAATTTCACTTGGTTTCAATTTATTTGTTACCAAGTTGTTCGGCTCAATAATAGAACCATTGAGTATCTGGTATGCTTGCCTCATAAAATCCAGATTATTCTCCAACACCTTGGAAATCTTTGTTTTAACAATTTCTGCGCGGGGCCCAACACTTTCATCAATTTTTTTTCACACCATCTAAGATGAAAAGTGATTCATGAAAGCTTAAGTTGGGATTTTCAAGTTCTTTCAACTTAGTGGCGACGAACCCGAAGTTAAATGAAACACAAATTAAATCAAGTGGAAGCTTGTAATTTATTATCAGCCTGCGAGCTGTTTCTACACAAATAGCATCATCTTCTTCATTAATCATTTCAATTACTTGCAGATAAAAAATTAAACAAATTAATTAATTAACAAATAAGAAAACTAAAAATAGAAAAATTCAAGTTCAATTTTAAAAATATTTATCGTACATGCTTTAATTTTTCAAAATTATGTGCGTGAAATATTGCAGCACTAATCCAGGTTCCAAATCTTGTTTCAACTGGTTCAGGGGGTAGAGGAAGATCTGGATAAAATTCCTTGTATCTACTCACGCGAGCTGGGCTCTTTAAAAATACCTGAAATTTTACACCAAAAATTTAGTTTTAATTTTATATTTTAAAAACGTTCATATTACCTTTTTATTGTTGCTATCCATTTGTTAACAATTGGAAACTGCATGCGTATTGTTTTACAGACGCGATGTAGATCATGTTACGTGAGTCAGCTTTAAATAAAAGACTTTCAATATTTTTGCTGCTGCTTTCATTTAAGAGGCAGCTTCGGTAACAAGAACGAGCAATCGATCCTGATCTGAATTATTTCCAAACAACTCAACTACAAAAATAAATAGCAATTTATAATTCTAAGGCCTGATCTAAAGATTATACATTTAAAAAAGAGCATACAAAGACATTCATCCAGACAACGTGAAATTGTCTCACTGTTGGTTTTTTCCAAATGGTTAACTGAAATTAAATAAGGAGGAGAAGCTTTGTCTTCGAGTAATTGTCGAACTAGAACGTTGCAAATATATCGTCCTTCCATATCTGTGGTTTCATCCACTATAGCATAAATCGTGCATGATTCCAAATTTTCCCTTATATTCTTTTTAGCCTGAAGAAGAAAATTATACATATAAATTATTCAATTAGAAAGAAATACTCCGAATGTACAATGCTGGCTAATCATTCTACTAATCTTAAACACAATTTTGACTTTTCTAATCCAAAAGTTTTAGACAAAGAACAAAATTGAGAAAAAAGTTTGATTTTAAGAATGATCGAAATTTTAAATAACAAAAAATTCTAGTCCAAATGATATTATATATTTGTATGTTAATAAGTATTTTTAAAAGATAAACAAAATTTAATATTTCACTTACTTCTGCATATATTTTTGGGAGGTAAGTGCAGCGAAGTGAAGTCTCTGATGGCAGTTCCAAATTTAAATATTTTCTAATAAATCTTTTGAAAGAAGTATGTTTTTATTTTTTTCATTGGGAAATTGAGGGCAGTAAAAAGTTCACAGAGATCTATTACGAATTCATCCCTTTTGGAATCAAGTTTCAATGTTGATTGTTTTGAACAAGTTTTCAAATTTTCGTTGCTTTTATGACGAGAAGAAACTAAATGTTGATTAACATGAGACTTTCTGTCCGATGATATCTTGAGAAAAAATAAAAATAAATATTTTTTTACAACCCCAAAGCCATATGTAGCCACTAGCCATATAATTAAAATAAAAAATTTCTTACCATGGTATCACATGCGTTACAATAAAGAATATTACCATTCTTAATACTTAAAGATTTAGATATATATTCTTTTATTTTTATAAACGATTGACACTTTGACTTAGCCTTAAACATTTTAATTTTATATCTTCTACAAGTTTATACAAATTATCTAAAACAGAAATACTGTATCAAATAAGAAAATAGGTTTATAAAAGAACTACGGCTTTCGAGAGGTTTGAAACTAGGTAATAGTTTTATAATGTGTTAGAATTCTCGCTCAAGAGTCGATAGGAACCATAGATAAAGTAGATATAGATGGGGAACTCGGGCCTGCTCTATTGAACTTCTTAATTTTGCCCTTCCCACCGATCGCTAGTATCGCAAACACACCTATACACATACAGAGAAGAAGAAAAAATATACAAAGGGTGGCATAAACAATCACTAAGAGAATTTTTTTATTAGAAAAAAAAATGAAAAATCTCAAAAAAATGAAAAAATCTCAAAAAAATGAAAAAATTTAATAAAAAAGAAATAAAAAAAATGGCAAGAAAGGCACCATAAAAGGCATTTTTTTCAAAAAATGCGCGGATTTGAAAAAAAAGCCAAAAAAAGGCGGTAAAAGGCATTTTTTAAATCTACAAATGTGATTGATTTTTTTAGATCGGTGGACATATCAAAAAAAAAAAACTTGAAAAGGCTCAAAATTGAAAAAAGACAAATGCCTTTTTTTGCGCTCTCTATTATAAGTGAGCTTGCCAGTCTGTGCCCAGAACTCAAAATTGTGCACGGAAAACCCAGGCACATTCAAAGCCAGGGCTCTGTTGAACGTGCCAATCAAGATATTGAGAATATGATAGGTTCTTGGATGAAGGACAACGTTACAACTAAATGGTCAGAAGGCTTGAGATATGTTCAATTCACGAAAAACCGCGCCTACCATTCAGGGATAAAACAATCGCCATACCAGGCATTATTTGTAATAGAACCCAGAGTAGGACTTTCGACTTCCTCTTTGCCGCAAGAAATCATAAATGGTATTCAGGATGAAGATGATTTAAGGAAGGTAATAGAAGATGATTGCAGTGTTAACCTGACAGAAGACAGTGATGATACCGTTGCCTAAGTTAGTAACCAAGAAAAAATTTCTTCATCTGAAAATGACATTCATAAAGCTAGAACAACTGCAGCAAAAAATCTTGTGAAACAGGCTAAGAAAATGAAAGCTACTTCTGACAAGTCTCATCCACCTGACAACATGGAGATAATGTGACTATACCGATTCTAGATGTTGACAAAGGCAAAGGTGATCTCAGAAACATCATTGGAGTTATTCTTCAGAAAAATGTCGAAGGTTTTTACAAAGTTGGCACCAAACATGGTGTACTTCAGAAACTATATTGCAGGTTTTATTTTTTCTTACTTAATTACTTATCTATCTTTCTGGAGCATTAATGATATTCTAAAGTAGCTAATATGTTGTTTTTTTCAGATCAGAATTCGACATTTGCAATCAAACTTTTTAATTTATTTAAAAGTAGCAGATGTAAAACAAGGCTCTGAAATATCGTTAAAGACTGCAGCTACGAAACATTCAGTTGGATCAGGGCAAGGTTTTGTGAGATGCTGCTGCAACAAAAACTGTTCCACAAACAGATGCCAGTGCAAGAAGGCAATGGATACTCTGCAATTCTAAGTGCCACCAAAGCACACCATGTAAAAATAAATAACAATTTTAATAATTGAGATATGATTATTGCTTCTATTAAAAAAACACTTATTATTAAATTTGTTATAGTATGATTGTTTGTATTACCAATTATCCATAACTTTTAACGACGAATCATTATTGTTTCAATAAAAATGATTATTTTTCCAATTACGGAGTATTTTATCCAGTTTATCTACTTATTTAGACTTTCTAAATATACTATAATGTTTAGACTAGGCCATACTAGCTTATCCTAGAGTGTGCGTATTTATATCAAGATCAACTAGTTTGGCCTAGGCTAACTGGTTTATCCTATCGGGCTTAGGACAAATTTGTTTGGACTAGGCCATACTAGTTAATCCTATCGCGTATAGGAAGAGTTTGTCCTGAAATCGGGTTTGGCCGGTAACATATACATCGTTTGGTAGAAGGGCTAGAATTTTCATTTTTGACCCTCTCCCATTTTGGGTGGTTAATTTTTGCATTTCTAGCCTTCTGGGAGTCCACAGAATATGTATACAAAATTTGGTTGTGTTTGGTCAAAAGGGCTAAAATTTTCGTTTTTGACTCTCCTCCCATTTTGGGTGGTTAGTTTTTGGATTTCTAGCCTTTTTGGGGCCCACATAATATGTACACAAAATTTGGTTGAGTTTGGTCAAAAGAGCTAGAATTTTCATTTTTGACCCTCTCTCCATTTCGGGTGGTTAGTTTTTGAATTTCTAGCTTTTTGGGGCCCACAGAATATGTATACAAAATTTGGTTGTTTGGCCAAAAGGACTAGAATTTTCATTTTTGACCCTCCTCCCATTTCCGGTGGTTACTTTTTGCATTTCTAGCCTTTTTGGGCCCCACAGAAAAGATATACAAAATTTAGTTGAGTTTGGTCGAAAGGGCTAGAATTTTCATTTTTGACCCGCCCCCTTTTTTTTGTCTAATAATGTTTAAAACACAATTTTTTATGTTTTTTTCAAAAATATATTTAGTTTTTTTTACAGTTAAAGGTTTTCATTTTTATACCTCTTCAAAATGTGATAGATCTTTATTCCCCACCCTGTATTATCAGGAAATTTGTAATCTGGGAGAAAATAAGCTGACCTGGTCCCTCTCTTAATATTTAATAAAATAATTTATATTCATTTACGAAACAAAACCCTTCAATCTTAATTGTGGGTCCATTAGCAATTGAACATACCTGCTTTTAAATATGTAACTCTTCTAGTGGAAATACCTTCAAGTTTTTTGTGTGAAAATTTTATCATCCCTAACCCCTTTGGGCCACTTTCACTTCCACATAGAAATACATTTCCGTAAGCTCCTATAGAGTTTGTATGCGAAATTCCGTACAAATCGAACAAAGGGCCTAAGGGTAAAATTGATAATTCTATTTTATGAATCCCCTTCCAATTTCAGTCTTCGAAAAAAATAATGACTCTTTTTTAGGACTCTTTTATGGTAAATTCCATTATTCGTGTTTTTTTTTAGTTTTATTTTAATTTTAATTTTTTAAGACCCCCCCCCCCCCCCCCGCTTCCTTAATTTTTCAACAAAAATCTAATCAGTTCTTATATTAATATAAAGAGTCTACATGGGAAATTTCTTTTTGATATTTGTACTAGTTTTTGAGATAGAGCGTACACAAAATTTAAAAGAGAGGAAGAAGTATGGTAAAATCTTAAGAGTAAAATTGATAATTCTATTTTATGAATCCCCTTCCAATTTCAGTCTTCGAAAAAATAATGACTCTTTTTTAGGACTCTTTTATGGTAAATTCCATTATTCGTGTTTTTTTTTAGTTTTATTTTAATTTTAATTTTTTAAGAACCCCCGCCCCCTCCTTAATTTTTTGTTTGATTTCAACCAAAATCTAATTAGTTCTTGCCTTAATACAGGGTGGGGCATAAAGATCTACCATATTTTAAAGAGATATAAAAATGAAAAAATTTAACTAGAAAAATATTTTTGAAAAGAACATAAACTAATTTTTTTTTAATGTCTTTTAAACATTATCAGGCAAAAAAGAGGGGCGGAGTAAAAAATGAAAATTCTAGCCCTTTCGACCAAACTCAACTAAATTTTGTATATCTTTTCTGTGGGGCCCAAAAAGGCTAGAAATGCAAAAAGTAACCACCGGAAATGTGAGGAGGGTCAAAAATGAAAATTCTAGTCCTTTTGGCCAAACTCAACCAAATTTTGTATACATATTCTGTGGACCTCCAGAAGGCTAGAAATGCAAAAACTAACCAAATTTTGTATAGTTTCGTCGAAAGGGCTAGGATTTTCATTTTTAACCGTCCCCCCATTTTGGGTGGTTAGTTTTTGCATTTCTGCCTTCTGGGGATCCACAGAATATGTATACAAAATTTGATTGAGTTTGGTCGAAAAGGCTAGAATTTTTATTTTTGATCCCCCCCCCCCCTCCTATAATGTTTAAAATATATTAAAAAAAATTTTATGTTCTTTTCAAAAATATATTCAATTTTTTCATTTTTTAATACCTCTTTAAAATGTGGTAGATCTTTATGCCCCACCCTGTATAAAGAGTCTACATGTGAAATTTCCTTTTGATATTTGCACTAGTTTTTGAGCTAGAGCGTACACAAAATTTAAAAGAGGAGAAGAAGTATGGTAAAGTCCGTTGAGTGCTTAAATTATATTATATTATTTTAAATTTTAGTTTATGTTCTCTGAAAATATTATATATTGTGCTTTATGGCGGATTACAAATATTACACCTCGTGTTATATTTATTCAAAGAGCATCTTTTATCATTAAAGCGATTTTATATAACCCCGTGGATTATTTCCAATTTCCTAATCCTTTAATTCTCTTTTATTTTGATTGCTAAAATTTTTAAAATGGTTATATAACAATCAAAGAATTATTCAACTTTTTATCTAAGTAATTATAATGAAATAAAAAATCCATTATTTTCATTTACAAAATCTGAAGATAAGTGGAAATAAAACATCATTTTCCACTACGTGATTAGATAATATTTTTATTAAAAATGTTTTTATCATATAAAATTTATCATTTTTAAACTATAGTTAATATGTCAAATATTCTTAAACGGCATACATTGTTAATATTTTGTATGGTAAAATATTCTTTATTGTAAAAACATAAATAATAGTTTAATTCTCGTATGTATTGCATCATAAACAATTATATATTTATTATTTAAGAAAATGAACAAAGTAAAATTTATTTGTATTATTCAAATTTCCTAAACTTGTTTGAAATCTCGAATTACATGAATAATAATTATTGAATTCATATTATAAACAATTATAAATTATATTTAAATCTTTCATTATTTGATAATAAAAAGTAATTAAATTTAATTGTTCAATATATAAAAAGAAAATAGTTTTGTGAAAGTTTATTTAAAATATTAAGCTATAACCCATCTCCAATTCTCTCCAAATATGTAGTTAAAGAAAATTGAAAGGGTTACAGTGGTGTTATAATCCGCCTGCAATCCAAGATTGTTTGATATTCCTTTTATTTTTTTTTTTTTTTTTTTTTTTAATGCAATCGAATGCAAGAAGGGGTGCACCAGTAAAGATGCAGATCCTATGGATCTCGAAAGACCCTTGCATTACCGAAGAGAAGAGAAAGTTGATTAAGTGAGAGGGTGTAGACGTAGGTGTCTATGCACCCCGGTTTTGAAGGTTTCAAGGTTATAGGTGCTGGGAAAGATGGAGGCTGGGAGGGAGTTCCAGTTCCTTGAAGTCATGGGGATATATGTATTCGCGAATGAAGTGGTCCGGCACTTTTCTAATTTGACCGCGAAAGAGTGTTGGGAGTCGGCAAAACGCGTGCTACGTGCAAAGCATGCTTTGGGGGGAATTATTAATCTTATCTCATCAGAGCACCTGCCGTGATAGTATCTATAGAAAAGGGAAAGGGCAGAGACATTTCTTCGATGAGCCAGCGAGTCGAGGGAGTCGGTGAGGGTAGAATCGTCAATTAGCCTGACGGCTCGTTTCTGAATTGCATCAAGGGTAGCAAGAGAATATTTTGAGGCTCCTCTCCATAGATGAGAGCCGTATTCGAGACAGGGGCGGATTTGGGCCTTGTAGATGGTGAGAAGTTGTGGGGGTTTGTAAAATCGCTTGGACCTGAATAAGAGGCCAATCTTCCTTGCTGTAGATTTCGCTACAGAGGAGATGTGTTCATTCCAAGACAGAGTCAGATGCGACAGAGACGCCCAACATGGATAGGCTGTCACACATTTTCAGGGTATTCGAATCGAAATGAATATCAGGGAAATCTTTATTTTCGCGCCTAGAAATTAGACAGCATTGAGTCTTGTTTGAATTAAAGTTAACTAAATTTTGAGAGCCCCATTTATTCAGTTTGTCTAGGTCGAGAGTAATTGAGGAGGCAACATTGATTCGATTATTCGGGAGTGCGGGTTTGCCGTGTAGAGTGTTATCGTCGGCGTAACAATGAGTGGGGTTTGCCGTTTGATCAATAAGGTCGTTTATGTAAATTAGGAAGAGTGTGGAGGAGATTACGGAGCCTTGGGGAACACCAGAGTTTGTGGAGAACGATTCAGATGATGTCCCATCCACCACAACTTTTATACTTCGGTTTGTCAGAAAGCTTGCTATCCATTTGCGAAGTGTTGGTGAGAATCCAAAGGCTAGCAGTTTGGCAAGAAGATTTTTGTGCCATTTTGAATTATTCTTTCAGGGAAAGGGGTCAAGACTAATATTTTCTAACGTTTTAACGTTTTTTACGTTTTGCGGGAATCTTGGTTAGTTAACACCTCAATTAGAAATATTTTAATTGCAGCTGTCCAAGATCTCTTGACTTCCTTGAGTTATTTATTAGGGAATAATTCTGGCGACCGTGTCTGCCCTTTATCAAAACTAAACATACGCTAATACCTAAATTCAATAATAAATTTAAATGTATAATTAAAATTTTGAGCATCTTTTTTTGAAAATAGTTGGTAGTTTTTTCAAAAAATCAGGTCGGAGTTCAGATTAACCAAGATGTATTTTAAAAGAGACAGAATTCAATCAATCTTTTCGGAGAAATTCTAAGATTTTAGTAGAAATATTATTAAATTGCGATATCAGAGAGGATTCATCCCCCCAGGAGTCGAACCTGAGAACTAACACGCTATCCGGGCAGTCAGCTCACACCCTCGAGACAAAAACCTCTCTCTGAATCGCAATTTAATAATATTTCTACTAAAATCTTAGAATTTGTCCGAAAAGATTGATTGAATTCTTTCTCTTTTAAAATAAATTTAAAGACAAAGATTGCTTTTTATAAAGAATTATAAGAAACTAATAACACAAGCACACAAAGAAAGAGATACATATATTTTTATATGACTTGATTATTATTGAAAATTTATATATATCTTAGCATTAAATTATAATCCTATCTCAAACTAAATAAAAAGATCATTATATTTTTAAATTCATTTCCTTTTGCAACATTTTTAATATTATTATTATTTGTTATTAGAAAGTTATTATTTGAGTTTTTAAAAATATAAATGATGAAAAATTAATTTGCAGATTACTTTAATATTACATGCGCGCGCAATTTTAAACCATTCACTGTGAAAGGAAAATGGCGAACAAATAATATGTTTAAATTAATGTAATTTGAAGAAATTACTACTCTAAAAACTTAATTTTTTTATTTCATTGAGCATTTTTTTTTATTTCAGTACTTGCCAGGTTCTCCCGCTCCAAATAACTAGGTCAAAAGTTTTAAATAAATATATATAAAAATGTTGATCTCCAATGCTTGGGGGGGGGGGTTGCCCCCATCGCCCTCCTCCCCCTGGATCCACGCATGGTAGTGTGGGAAGTACAGTCACGTCAAAAAACATAACCTAAAATTTTAGTACCGTTAATATTTATAGAGTATAATAATAAAACTTGAGCAAGATGCGAGATAGGTTTCACAAAAAAAGAAATAAAACAAAATTGAGTTTTGAATTCGATATATTTCGGGGGTGAGCCCATCAAAAGTTTTCTTTGACTCCTGATGATGGGCTGACCCCCGAAATATATCGAATTCAAGACTCAATTTTGTTTTATTTCTTTTTTGTGAAACCTACCTCGTATCTTGCTCAAATTTTTTATTATATTAAAATGTTTCACCTAGAACCAACACCTAACTCCTTAAAAGTTATATTTTTAGAGTGGTTACGAGGCTAAAACTTTTTGTGTGGATTGTCGCGAAAGAACTACGTTAATTATTATCCACGTGATCATGCAGGCTAGGGTAAATTCTCTTTCCAAATCGATCGAGCCTAATCCCCCAAAAAAACACATCTAAGGGACACACTTTTAAGCTGAATTGTATTTCTCCAATGATACTAAGCGAAAAAGCATTCCTTTTTACTTTATCCAATGCGAAGCATGGGGAAAGTATTGTAATCGGTCGCCCGGCAAGCGCGACTTCAAAGGGTCCTCAGGTAAAGACTACGGAACCCATGAACTCAATTAAGGTCACAAATTGAAGTATTCAATTAGATTGAATTTTAGCACGTGACGGTTTTGCCAAAAATTACCTGGGATCTCGTCGAGAGGCCAAAAAGTGCCATTTTTTTTGGAAGTCCGTGGGGATGGATGGATGGATGGATGTTATCGTTTTTTTCGTCCACGATTTTTTCTCAAACTCAAACTTGAGTTGTTTGCCATAAAAGAATTTAGTCTTTTTGATTTTAAGTCGATTCTTCCACGTTTTCAGTAGAGGTTATAATTAATAGTCACAACATCAAAAATGGAATGGAATAAGGTTATTCCTCTAGTATTAGATAAGAATCGATCGTTATTTTTGATTTTAAGTCGATTCCTCCATGTCTTCAGCAATGGTTACCAATTTAAACCGAAACGTCAAAAATCCAATATAAAATGGTTATTCCTCGACTATTAAATGAGAATCGATCATTATTTTTGAATTAAAGTCAACATGAACTGCAAATTGCAAGTGATATTTGATTAATAATAAAGGAATAAACATATTAATATTTCAAATGAATTTGGATAAAGTTTAGCAACGATCCGTTGCAGTTTATTTTTACTTAAATTGAAGTAAAACTAAGCGATGATTTTCCGCTTAAGTATCATTGGCGAAATATATAATTTACGATTATATTATGAAATGATTTCAGAAGGTTTTGTATTAAGTAATAATGAATACTAGTACACCATCAATTGAAATGTTTCGCTTTTTATTAAAACTTCTTCAGGCTCTTGTACATATGCATTTGTTATACCATGTCGACATTAATTTATTTTCCTCATATTCTAGTGTAACAAACCAACTTTAACAAAGGTCCTTTTATTAAAGGAGACAATAAAAGAGTGTCTTCTAAAGGAAAAATAAATTTTTTAAATTGATTTATAACGAGACTATAGTTTCCAGAGCTTTGCCTCCTTCATCAGTCTATTACAATTGATTTATAGGAATTGAAGTGTGAAAATTTATTTTTCCAGCAGAAGACGCACTCTTTTATTGTCTCCTTTAATTTATAAAAATTCTGCTACTCTCGGCAAAAAGAAACTTTCAATTTAACGTCGTTTTTTTCAGTTTCCCAATTTCAGCCTATCCGCTATGAAAAGTGTCTCTCGAATCAACCTATTTACCTTAAAAGTTGGCTTGAAATTAATTTAATGTCACCCTAGTTTAAGTTTGGTTAGAGAATTCGGGCGTTCGATCTTTTACTATAATTTAAAAATTCGGGTGTGTGCTTAAGACCACACGAAAGAATTGATAATGATAACTTATATGGTATTTATAATTCTAATATTCTACGGCTAAATCGAAAAATAGAAATACTTAGTCCGAAATCCTGAAAAATAAACTAAACATTAATATAATAATATAATATTTAAAAATAACATAATATAAATATATATAAAAATAATTAAAAGTTTAATAAAAAATTTATTTTTTTATAAAAATATAAATTTTAATAATTTTATTATTTTTTGAAAAGGAATAATTAATATATTTTCCGACAATGATTGAGCTGATACTAGACAACACCTGACGCATGATGTGACGCGTGACGGCTCAATCTCATTTACTGCCCAGGAAAATAAAAATGTCAGCGTCAAAATTCAAATATAAGATATTAATTTGAGCTTAGAGTTAATGCTGCAGCGCCATCTGTGGCTAGACACAGACCCCAACCGTGACGCGTGACGGCTCAATCCCATTTACTGCCAACTAAAATAAAAAGTGTGCAAGGCGCGCTAAAAGAAGTTATCACTTCAAAAATTGTCACAGAGTTTCTTTAGGGTAGGTACTCTTAAAAAAAGTTTTTACAAATATACATTGTGATTGTGAGATATAATCGAATTAAAATCATGATACGATACTCGTGAATGTACTTGACTATTTATCAATATTTCAAGTATTGCTCTATTATTATCTCATTAATACTTAGAAGAGATGTAAGTAGTTTTATTTAATTATAATATCTTGCCTTTTTCTATCTAAGTTTTCACTAATTAAAAATAAAAAATATAATTACTTATTATATATTATCATTATTTTGTATTTTATTATTATTTTAAAGAGTAGTATGATTTCTACATACTATTATGTCATTATATCTTTGCTTATTTATCATAGTTAATGTCATATTGTAGTTTGTTTAATATCTTCTTCGAATAACAATTATTATCGTTAGCATTAGTATACCTATTTTATATGCGGCCCAAGACAATTTTTTTCCTTCATATGTAGTCTAAGAAAGCCAAAAGTTTGGACAACACGGATTTAGAAGAATGATCGGTTATTCAGAAATGAACTCATTTATCATAGTATCAAAACATTATAATTAGACATAACAAAACAAACTAATATGTAAATAATGCTATTTTCTACAAACGTAGGAAGTCCCAAAAGTTATAAGAGGATGTCTAAATGTTTCAATTAGTGCAAGACAAGTGAAATTTTGTTTAGATAATGAATCCTAATCTAGCATCCTAATAGTAATCCTAATAGCAGTCGGATTTCTTTGCTGAATCGGTACACTCTCCACAAAATCGGGTGATTTAACATTTTTTTTTTTAAGATTATTCCAAAACTTAAATGAGTTATGTAGAATTAAATTTTATCAATTAAAGGGTTTTTATTTAGTCACATAAAATAAATAAATAGAGTAATTTTAGTCAGTTGACATGATTTATTTGATAGATTTATTAAACAGTTTCGGTCACACCTGGTAGACCATCTTCACTAGTACTAAAAATTGAAACATTTTATAAGATTTCCTTGTCCAATTACACAAAATAAAAACCATAAAATTTTACATTCATACGAACAATTTCGTTCAAGATTTAGAAGTCACTCTGAAAATAAAACTCATTTGCAATTTATTAACATGGATATTTCAATAAATTTCGATAAATAAATAATTTATGAATACTTTTCATTGATTTTAGAATCTGAATTAAACTGGCGATCAATTAAAGATTTTTATTTTTCTTATTATTATACTTATTTTACAATCAAATCTAAATTAACTAAATCTCTCATTATATATTGATCCATTCTAAAAACACATTAAGGACTAATTTATGATTAAGAAGAACTAATTGAAGAAATGTGAAACAAGTGACCTAGAAATCTTAACTCATAGTTAAATGAATATTTCATCTAATATTTATTTACTTTTATCTTTATGAAAGATGCTTCACCTTGCACCAACACCAAAATCCCTATTAATTACTAAATGAAGATGAACAATTGAGTAAATCTATCAAATAAATAATGTTAATTGACAAAAATTTCTCTATTTATTTATTTTATGTCACTAAATAAACTCTTTAATTTATAAAATTAACATTTTTTTGTCAGCGAAAAAATTTGAGCAAGAAATCCGAAGCTATGGAGCATATTAATACAGATTTTTGTGCTAAAGGCTCTAGGGGTATAAACATACTAAATCGGCCCCCGAGAGATAATTTAATGATACTTAGGGGATATGTAGGTTCTAATAAAATAATAAGATCCTGAAAGTTTCAGATCACTAATTGGTTTTTGAGAAAAAGCAAAATATGTAAAAAACAGAATTTTTTTTCTCAGGATCTTATGAACCGATTGATCTAAATTTTTAATATGTTTTGGGGACTGATAATAGCTTCTAGGAAAAAAATTATGAGCTATATAGGTTTATAAGATCCTTGAAAAAAAAATTGTTTTTCTTTTAATTTCAATTTTTAACCATGATACAATTTTGGCACAATTATGAAACTATTTTTTTTCAAACCTTATCTATTTCCCTATAATACTATGACCTTTTCAAATTTTGAAAAAAGGTACGCCATAGTAGAAAAAATAAAAACCACTTTTTGGCCCAAATAATGATTTTTTTTATTTATTTATATGTATTAAGCTTTCATTTTATTATTTTAACGCATATTCATAGAATTTGTATTTATTAAAAACAATATTTCACTTTCAAAACAACAACAATTATTTTTTTGTCCAAGTCAAAAATTACAATAGTTAAATATCAATAAGCAACGTCATAGTAATTGTTCTAACAAATATTTTTAAGAACAACTTTCTATTATAAAGAGCTCAATTATTTATATGTTTTTATTAACCTGAGATTTAGATATATATAACAAAAAATTATCGAATTAATGGAAGACAAGAAAAAGTTTCTTCCGAAAAATCCAAATTCTATTTGTGCCAAAAAGTGGTTTTTATTTTTTCAAAATTTGGAAAGGTCAGCAGTAGTATTATAGGGAAATAGATAAGGTTTGAAAAAAAATAGTTTCATAATTGTGCCAAAATTGTATCATGGTTAAAAATTGAAATTAAAAGAAAAACAATTTTTTTTCAAGGATCTTATAAACCTATATAGCTCATAATTTTTTTTCCTAGAAGCTATTATCAGTCCCCAAAACATATTAAAAATTTAGATCAATCGGTTCCGTCAATCCTGAGAATTTTTTTTTCTGTTTTTTACATATTTTGCTTTTTCTGAAAAACCAATTGAGCTAGGGATCTGAAACTTTCAGGATCTTATTATTTTATTAGGTACCTACTTATCCCCTCAAGTATCATTAAATTATCTCTACGGGGCCCGATTCAGTATGCTTATACCCTCATGCCCTTTGAATTCACTAGCTACAAATACACGGTTCAAGAACCCCCTAATTAACATTTTTTTTAACTTAAGCCTTTTTTTCATCAGGAAGATATAATGTTAGAAAGCCTGAAATCTAATCAGTTTTTAATTTTAAAATAGAACATTTCGGTCCCAGAACGACCTCACTACGAGTTTCCGTTATCGAATTCGTAAACAACATTTGAAAACGCTAATAACCAATTAATATTAAAAACTATTATTTTTTTATTAAAACTGTTATTTGTTTATTCATTTTCTTCCTTTTATCATATCTAATCTGCTTGTGGAAACCTTGAATGCGTATTATTTGGTTAATGCTATTAATAATAATAGACATATAACAAAAAGACTCAGCCTTGTCAAATGTAAAAGTATAAGATATATAGCGTTTTGTTATTATTAGGTAAATAATTTAAATAAATAAATCAGAAGAAAAAGTGAAAACTTGTGTGGTTTTTTGTTTGGCAATATGTTTTCAGGCAACAATTTGAGGTAGAAAACTCCAAAATTAACTCGAAAATGCAGCTTATTAATATGGACAAATAATTTACATACATTATTAACTTTTATATAAATATTTAATTTTTGAGTAATTTTTCACAAGTAGAATACACTAGTGCATAAATACAAAAGCACATACGATACATTAAACATAGTTTAGTGAAGGAAGAATGGTGTAGGTTCTTGGTGAAACATTTTAAATAAATTAAAACAGGAATAGCAGCGAATTGGACAATAAATAAATAAACAGAATTTCATCACTCTTTGTCAAAAGACAATTCCACTATGCGACGAAACATCTTTAATCATTTTTATTATAACTACAATACATTCTTAGCCTCAATTATTCAACAATCTTACACCTTTTTTCTCCTTTTCAACAATTAAAAAATCAAAATTCTTATAAAAATCCTTTACTCGTATGTTGTTTTTTAATTTTAATCAGACAAAGCATTGTTGTGCCTCGAGAATTTATTTCCTTAAATAAAAATATAATTATTCTTAAGGGCAATATTTTGGCGATCGGCTTCCCTTTTTGATCCTCGAATATGACCATTTCACAATGGATAAGGGAATTTACAACTTCCTGGACCTAAATGGCTCTTAACACGAGTCGTAAATAAATGTCAAATGGCTTTTAGCCCAGATGTGTATTATAAATTCGTTGATTGTAAATGTCATTTTAGCGTGGGAAATTCCTAGAGAGTAAATTTCCCGGAAATGGGAGGAATGATTTTAAGATCCGCCCTGCTAATTAAGAATTTGGCCAATGAGAAGTAATTTTAAAATTTCGACTCTTCAGGCAGGTTTGAATCAGTCAGAAGTTGGCAGTTCTAATTTGAAGACCAGTTTGGAGTGTTGAGTTCTAACTTAAAGCCCACTTGGGGTGGTTCAGTTGTCAATTGGAGTTAAGAGATGAATTTAAGCTCTCCAGCCATCAGCAATGGAGAAATGTATACTTATAATTAACCAATAAAAAACCAATATTAAATAATCTCTTCTTTGAAATACATCTCTCCTCTCCTCAATCAGCATCAGGGCTTAAACAGGTCGAATCGCTTGGGCACGTTACCAGACCATTCACGGGGAACTTCTTCGAGATAAATCAACAAATCGCCAACCTTTCTCTGGTCAAGAAGGGTTGCAACCAAAAACTTAAAGTGTTGTCGTAACATAATCTTTAAAAATAAAAACAACATAAAGGATTTTGATTTTTAATTGTTAAAAGGAGAAAACAGGTTCAAGATTGTTGAATAATTGAGGCCAAGAATGTATTGTAGTTATAATAAAAAAGATTAAAGATGTTTCGTCGCATAGTGGAATTGTCTTTTGACAAAGAGTGATAAAATGGGCCACTGAGGAAGTCGAAATAAATCGACGAAACGTCTGGCCCATTTAATAAAAACTCTGTTTTTTATTTATTGTCCAATTCCCTGCTATTCCTGTTTTAATTAATACTTATTATGGATGAGAGTGATATACCGTTATTTTAAATAAAGTAAAGAAAATTTTATGTGAAACCTATCTAGTATTTTATATTTTAAATTTTGAAAATTTAAAAAAAAAATTAAAAAAAAATATCTTTACTTTATAGTTTACTGAGCTTGGGCCGGAGGTCAGGGTTGTTACAGAATTTGTTACAGAAAATTTTCAAGCTTAATCAATACTCCGGGCGCCGGGCAGCCTTCGTTTCGCGTAATAGATGAACGAAGTAGCCGGCCAATTGCAAGTTGGACCGCATATCAAGGGTTGCTAACCTTCTAACACCCAAAATACTTAAGATATTAAACTTCTTCTTAGTTGCCGTTGATAAGGAGAGAACTAATCAATTTCTGGTTTTATTTTTCTCACTTTTATGTTAAGCTATTTCGAACCGCCGACAGAAACACCACTTTGAGATTCTTCCACAGTAATTTTAAAATGAATTCAAAAAATAAACATGTCTAGTGTGAATCAGGTCATTTATCAAGGGTTCCGATCCTTATAACTCTCAATATAATAAAATTGTCACATACGTTTTTATTTGTTATTCAAGAGGAAGGAATGAGTGAATTTCTGGATTTTTTCATAATTCCAAGTTAAGCCATTTTAAAACAGACAGGTACAAAAATCTCTCAACAAAGGCCACCCTGGATCTCTCTCACACCGTCATTTTAATAAAATTTAAAAAAATTATTTCTTATTCGACTTAAAGAGATCATTAAAGGAATATCCGACACTATCTGGATGAAAAAAATAATTATTGCATAAAAATTGACGCTCCCCAAAATAATCATTCGATTTTTGGGAAAATTAATATATACCGTATATTAAATTGAAAGTTTTTTGCCGAGAGTAGCAGAATTTTTATAAATTGAAGGAGACCATAAAAGAGTGTGTCTTCTGCTGGGATTATAAATTTTTAATTTTAAATTAAATTAAAAATTTATAATTCCAGCAGAAGACACACTCTTTTATGGTCTCCCTTCAATATACCCTATATATATATATATATATTATAAATAATTTCAAGTTCGTGTCTTATTTAATTTATGAGATACAACCCTTTCGGACGGACATACAACATACAAGCAGATGTTTGCAACACTAATAGGGTCCCGTTTTTAAACGAAATCCTTAAAGTAGCCTAACTCTTCTTAAAGCGATCTTTAAAATACTTCCACCCACCACCCCATGATCAAAAAATAATTTTTAATAACGATCCAACCTTCCGCAAAATAATAATCCGGTTTATAATTTCAATACTCATAACATGTAGGTAAATTTTAAGTTTGTATCTTATTCAAGAACTACAAAATGCTCTGACAGACGGACAAAGAGGCAATGTATTCTAATTGAAAAAATTTTATTATGACGAAAGTAGCAGATTTGTTGGTTTATAAAGACAAATCAATGAGTTTGTCCTCTGCTTGATGTAAATAAACATATACATAGAAGTATATATAATAAATTTGTTTGATACTGTAGTTTCGAAAGTTTGACCTTCGTCATCATACTTTTGGATTTAGACATTAGGCATTCTATCCTCTTTAAAAGTTTCTCGTACTTTTATAGGGAACCCTAATAAACGATAATAGAATAGAACTTATGTACAGAATTTGTCAATCCATCTTAACCCTTTCGCCATAAGATTTTGTAAATAACTCTTTAATTGAATAGTTTCGAAGAGTAGATTAACAATCGTTATGAAAAGATTTTGTTTTGTTGAAAGTAGAAGATTTGTTGATTCATAAAGAGAAATCAATGAGGTAGTCCTCTGCTTTTTACAAATAAACATATATTATAATAACTGAAAGTAATAGAAGGCAGGGTCTACAAACCGATATTACAAAATTATAAAAAATCGGGGTTGATCATCATTCATTTCATCAACAATAATACAATAAAAAATACAAGTACAAAACAAACAGTCAGATTATCAATAGAAAAAATATTTCACTTCCTTCAAAGGGCCAATGAAACAAACAAACAAAATGTTTCCGTCCTCTCTTCACAGCAGTGTTTAAAACTTTCTTCTTCCTTAGCAGAAGCATTAAAATAGAAAAAACCTTGGAAGGGGTATGGTCTATATATGTTAAATCACAAACCCATTTATCTATATTTAAGGGGAAAAAAATTGTTTTTCTATTTTAATACTTCTGCTAAGGAAAAAGAAAGTTTTAAACACTGCTGTGGAGAGAGGAAGGAAACATTTTGTTTGTTTGTTTCATTGACCCTTTGAAGTAAGTGAATTATTTTTTCTATTGATAATCTGGCTCTTTGTTTTGTACTTGTATTTATAATTGTATTATTATTGATAAAATGAATGATGACCAGCCCCGATTTTTTATAATTTTGTATTATTGGTTAATAGACCCTGAAGAAGAAGGGAAGAATCCTCCGAAATGTCGGTTTTGAAAGGAAGGGAGGAAAGAATCCAATAAATCACACCTTATTTAGATATGTGATAATTTTTTTCTTTCCTCACTACCCCTGGGCTGCCTTCCAACACTCAGTTAAAATTTCAACCAGTCCGTCTCTCTCCAGAGAAAATTTCGTGCAAATATATTATAATATATTATTAATTTAATGTAATTTGAGCCGCGAAAGTTAAATAATGTAATCAATAATTTCTTATGTTAATTCTACATATTTAGAAAATTATTTTAATATTTTTTGAAAAGGAAAAATGAATTGAGCACCCGACGGGATTCGAACCCGTGTCTCTCTCCTTTAGCCGAAGAGCGTCTTTACCAACTAGGCCACGGATGATCCCGCCAGGAAAGCTCTTTAGATCGAATGTCATTTTTCCTTTTCGCGGCATTTTCTATTTAATGTATAGTTACTTATGTTTTAGACAAATTAACTTTTAAACGTTAGTTTTAATTTTTTCTTAAAAGCAATTTGAGCCGCGAAAGTTAAATAATGTAATCAATAATTTCTTATGTTAATTCTAATTATTTAGAAAATTATTTTATTATTTTTGAAAAGGAAAAATGAATTGAGCACCCGACGAGATTCGAACCCGTGTCTCTCTCCTTTAGCCGAAGAGCACCTTTACCAACTAGACCACGGAATCTCGCCGGATACTCAATTCATTTTTCCTTTTCAAAAAATAATAAAATAATTTTCTAAGTATATAGAATTAATATAAGGAATTATTGATTACATTGTTAAACTTTCGCGGCTCAAATTACTTTAAGAAAAAATTAAAACTAACGTTTAAAAGTTAATTTGTCTAAAACATATGTATCTATACTCTTAACTATACTTTAAATTGAAAAAGCTGCGAAAAGGAAAAATGACTTTCGATCTAAAGAGCATTCCTGGCGGGATCATGGGGCCTAGTTGGTAAAGGCGCTCTTCGGCTAAAGGAGAGAGACACGGGTTCGAATCCCGTCGGGTGCTCAATTCATTTTTCCTTTTCAAAAAATAATAAAATAATTTTCTAAATATGTAGAATTAACATAAGAAATTATTGATTACATTATTTGACTTTCGCGATTCAAATTACTTTAAGAAAAAATTAAAACTAAAGTTTAAAAGTTAATTTGTCTAAAATATAATTAATTTGTTTGAAATTATAATTTCCAAGGTTTGACCTTCATCATCAGTCTTTTTAGAGATTAGGAATTATATGGCCCCTGAAAGGGTCTCGTTGTACTTTCATACGGAACCGTAATAAACCAAATAGCATAGGACCAATGGACAGCACTTGTCAATCCATCTTAATCCTTTCGGCATTAACATTTTGTAAATAACTCTTAAATAGAATGATTTTGAAGAGAAGATCAACAGTCGTTATGATAAGCCAACTCATTATAGTGCTATTGAGTGAGTGAGTAAGTAAGTGTGTGTGTGTGTGTGTGTGTGTGTGTGTGTGTGTGTGTGTGTGTGTGTGGGTGGGTGTCCTTGTGGGTCAGACGACTGCGACGTACATATAAAGCCGCGAGCATCCCAAGCCTTGGCTCTTTTCCTCAACCGCTTGTTTGCTTCACTTTCGCTTCCACCTAGGTTTGCTTCCGGTTGGTTCTCTGCCCCGTCGAAAACATGGACACCACTGACAATCTTACAGCCGTGCTTTACAAGACTAACGACCTGCGATTGGTGAGCACCTTTCACAATAACATCATCAATTGAGACAACCCCAAAGTGGCCATTTTCAGAAGATAATACTTAAATTAAAATTCTGAAAAAATTCCACGAATTCATTCATTCCCTCCATTTCAAAGAAAAATACGATCATATTTGATATCTCAACTATTTTGGAAGATATAATAAAATTTTTCTGCTTCCAACCGGCCTCTGAGCTATGTCCTAGCCATATAAGATCGCAAGGTCACTATATCAACCTTTTACAAAATAGCCTACCAGTGGCGTAGTGTTTACTAGCTATTTGATAACTCATACTTTGTATATGTATCGTTCGATTTCAATTAGGAAATAATCAATAACCTAAAAAATTGAATTGATTGGGATAAAAAAATTTCAGTGAACAGGCTACAAAAAACTTATAAAAATTATTTCTGTAAAAATTATATTTTACTAGAGATTAATTAATTATTAAACAAAATCTAATCCCTAGCAAAGGACGAATTTCCATTACAGAATATACCTATTTTAAATGATTTTATCATCTTATTTGTTTAAGCTCTCGTCCAAA
This sequence comes from Forficula auricularia, assembly GCA_024734495.1. Taxonomy (NCBI): domain Eukaryota; kingdom Metazoa; phylum Arthropoda; class Insecta; order Dermaptera; family Forficulidae; genus Forficula; species Forficula auricularia. The sequence goes on from JALMQS010000070.1 coordinate 897,107, forward strand.
ATGCATTCTGTAATTGAAATTCGTTCCTTGTTTGGGACCACATTTTATTTTTATTTCTATCACCTTGGCTTGGATTTGTCCATTTTAAGTTAAGAATAATTTAACGATTGTATAACAATGTTTATGTAATTAAAACACGTGGTTCCTAACAAGAGACGAATTTCTATTAGAAAAATGCATTTTGGACAATTTTATTATTTTAGTTATTTTTAACCGACTTCAAAAAAGGAGGAGGTTCTCAATTGGACTGATTTTTTTTTTATTTGTTTCTATGTTACCTGATATCTTCGCCAATTGTGAACCGATTTTGATGATTTTTTTGCATTAGGTTCAGTCTAGTTTCCGATTGGTCCCGTTTTTTTTCATTAGTATTGGACCTTTTTTGATATGTTTGTTCAGGCATAACTTCTTTGTTTATGAACCGATTTTAATGATTCTTTAATTCTAATGGTCAAGTTCTGAAGATATGATCAATGACGAAATAACGTAAATCTCCAATTCTTATGACCAAATAATCGAAATTATAATAAATAAAATCTTTTATAAAAAAAATCTTAAAACATTCATTTAAAACCCGCTAACGTTTCGAGAGAATTTCTATATTTATGAATTGAATTTTATTATCATTTTCTGATTCATTCGCCCGACGCTTTCTCTTAAGAGATACATGTAAGGTATTATATTAAGTCACTATTAATAATATCACTAAAAAGAGAAAAATAAAAATAATTTTTATAAAAAAAAAAAAAATAAAACCAACTTCAAAAAAACTAAATGCAACAAATAAAATAAGAACTTAAAAAATCAAATAAAATACACTAAAAGGTATAAAATAATTATCTAATTTAGTTACAACTAAACGACGAAATATTAACAATGAAATTACTTTTTGAAGTCGGTGCCAAACATATACATTTTATGAATCGCACTCGACGGATCTTACTTAGTACGTTTGGCGGGTACGCTTCGTTTATAGCTATAGTTTGTTTGGCACCGACTTCAAAAGTAATTTCATGTTAATATTTCGTCGTTTAGTTGTAACTAAATTAGATAATTATTTTATACCTTTTAGTGTATTTTATTTGATTTTTAAGTTCTTCTCTTATTTTATTTGTTGCATTTAATTTTTTTGAAGTCGGTTTTATTTTTTATTAAAAATTATTTTTATTTAATAAATGTCATTAAACATTGTGGAAAATACATTCTGTAATGGAAATTTGGTCATATGTCGCTGAATTATTGGCAAAAAATAGTATGTATTAATAATCTACATTTTTTCCCAAGTTTCAGCTTTCTAGCTCAAAGTGTTCAAAAATTGATTTTACAAATTTATAAGAAGACCGTACTGAGGTTTAAAAAACTTTTCATTTGTTGTTCAAACTATTTTTATTACTTACCCCAAATAGGAAAGGCGGTTTTTAAACAAGTAATCGAAAACTATATTTTAATAAAAAAATTTGAAGTAAAGATTTTTATAGTGGTTTTAACATATATATATATTTTTATGTGTGTGTGTGTGTGTGTATTTACTTAATTATGAAATCTTGAATTTAGACATTTTAAGAAAGGGATAAGAACAATTTTAAAAATTATTTATATTTTAGAGTATTCTATATCTTAAAAAAAAAAACTTTGAGTTAATACAAGGCTGCTTGTCCGTCAGCTAGAAATTTTCTGTCTGCTCGGATTCACGTCAAAACAAGAACAGAAGCTTACAGGAATTTTGTTTTGGTGCCAAAATATTTGTATTTTTTCCAAAGATTTAATTAGATTTTGGCTTTCTCCAAATGAAAAATAGAGAGAATCGATTTGATATATGAGTAGCGTAAATTTGGCATATAAGTTCATATAAATAAGCTTCATTTTTGTGCCAAGTTTCAGCCTTCTAACTCAAATCACTTGCAAAATCAAAATTATCATTTGCGGAGGTTTTCGAATTTTGAAAAAGTGAAAACTTCATTTTTTTTAAGGTAGTTGTTTCACCATATGGGTTTTTTTTAGGATTTTTTTGAAATTTAGACAGATTATTATTTAAATATTTCTGCATCGATTGGTGGCAAAATGAAATTTATGAACAATATAGTTCCGGAGATATTAAATTCCAAAGATAGACTAAATGGGATATCGGAAAGTTTACATACATATCTATATATATAAAATAGAAAAGTATGTGGATATATATGTATGTGGAAACGATCTGATTGGCCAGTGCATAGCCAATGCCAAAGCGTTAAATTATTAGAACGATTCTGATTGGTCAGATAGTGATCGTGCTTAGGCAATGTGTTAAATAAATCTTTCCTTATTCTTCCTTATTTTTGAATCAATTTCATTCAGCACATTCTTTCGATACTTACAGTAAGATTTTAAATTTCAATTATTAAATTGGTATGAACGAGACGTTCCTCGCCAGGGCTAGGTGACGCCGGGCCGAAGGCCCGGTCGTCAGCTAGTTTAATTATAATTAAGAAACTTTTCTTACCATTGTTATAAAAAACTAAACCGACATTAAACAATAACTAATACATTTTTTAAGAAAATTTTAATTTATAGTTACAAAACAGTTTCTGAGATAACAATGAATAAATAATGAAAAATGTATAATGAAAAATTTACACTAAAAACAAGCTGGCAACAAAGCATTTATTTAACCTAAAAAGTGGGTTAACTTTAGTCCTTTTTTGACGTTTTTTCGCTTCAGCCATTGTCGCAACAGCTTTCAATCGATTATTAAGAACTTTTTGTTTTATAAATCTCCCTTTATAATGTACTTTATCTGACATTTCTATGATAAAATATATACAAGCTCGGACAGTGTTGCCAGATTTGTCAAACGAGCACGGAATTGGCTAGTAATAGTACATAAACAGAAAAAAGTTTTGGGCTTATGAATTATGAATCCTTATTGTCTGTTCTATATACTCTAGCATTAACTTTTTTGCTAGTATTGTCGCGAAACAACTACCTTAAGTAAAGTATAATCTACAAACGATTATAATTTAATTAAAGGTGCTGCTAATGACCGGTTGGTAAAATTAAAATTTGGAATTTTTCTTAAAAAAAAAGCGTAAATGATTGTAATTTATGTAAATCAAAATATGCTAAAGAGTGAATAATTTAATAAGGAATGCATCAATTAGGAAAAAATGTTCATTAAATATTCCACTGGGCTATAAATACTTACGCTTCCCCTCTTAACACTAAACTAACAAAAAGAATCCATCTATGCTTTTGAATATAAACACTTGACTTAATCTTTATTTTAATTTTCACGTCCATTTTTACATGTATTATTTAATATCTTGAGCAAACATTTGATTTCTTTAATAAAGTGTTAATTCATTTCTTTTTTTTTTTATTGATGGGAAACTTTTGCTGAAAATCATTATCAAACAATTGGACCCCCTATAGATTTGGTGCCTTTCTTGGTCAAAAGACCTTCGGGACATGTTTTAAAAGCATTGATGAGTGCTGGCACCTAATGGGAATATGGGAACTATATGCTACTAGTACCTAAAGCGCCCAATTCTATTTATCAATTCTAGATGAAATTTTAAACTTATATGTTTTTCATGATTTTATGAGAAAATATTAGTTAACTGGTTTGATTTGTATTTTATGATAGAATTGTTTTAATTGATTAGATAACCAAAGGTTAAACTTTTTGATCTTTGTCCATTACAAATCCTTTACTTATTTTTTATTATTTCGTAAAAAATAAATTGGGATATATTTACCAAAAATTATTATTTTTTCCTTAAAGAGTATTTGGTATATTAAAAGTTTTTCTTCGGAAAAGGATTGCTAGATTAATTAATGAGGATTTAATGGAAGGCAGTCCAGGAATAAATAAAGAGATTATTTCCAATAACAGAGTATTTATTGGAAGGCTTTTTTTCTATTTACAGTTTATGAACCCACGTTTCGAAGTATTATATCGTCCCTTAATTTATTGGGCCTTTGAACCCTGAAAAAAAGGGGGATCTTCCGATAGGTCAGTTTTTTTTTTTTTTTTTTTTTTTAATGCAATCGAATGCAAGAAGGGGTGCACCAGTAAAGATGCAGATCCTATGGATCTCGAAAGACCCTTGCATTACCGAAGAGAAGAGAAAGTTGATTAAGTGAGAGGGTGTAGACGTAGGTGTCTATGCACCCCGGTTTTGAAGGTTTCAAGGTTATAGGTGCTGGGAAAGATGGAGGCTGGGAGAGAGTTCCAGTTCCTTGAAGTCATGGGGATACTTAGGTATTGGCGAATGAAGTGGTCCGGCACTTTTCCAATTTGACCGCGAAAGAGTGTTGGGAGTCGGCAAAACGCGTGCTACGTGCAAAGCATGCTTTGGGGGGAATTATTAATCTTATCTCATCAGAGCACCTGCCGTGATAGTATCTATAGAAAAGGGAAAGGGCAGAGACATTTCTTCGATGAGCCAGCGAGTCGAGGGAGTCGGTGAGAGTAGAATAGTCATTTAGCCTGACGGCTCGTTTCTGAATTGCATCCAGGGTAGTAAGAGAATATTTTGAGGCTCCTCTCCATAGATGAGAGCCATATTCGAGACAGGGGCGGATTTGGGCCTTGTAGATGGTGAGAAGTTGTGGGGGTTTGTAAAATCGCTTGGACCTTAATAAGAAGCCAATCTTCCTTGCTGCAGATTTCGCCACAGAGGAGATGTGTTCATTCCAAGACTGGTCAGATGCGACAGAGACGCCCAACATGGATAGGCTGTCACACAGTGAATATCAGGGAAACCTTTATTTTCGCTCCTAGAAATTAGACAACATTGCGTCTTGTTTGAATTAAAGTTAACTAAATTTTGAGAGCCCCATTTATTCAGTTTGTCTAGGTCGAGAGTAATTGAGGAGGCAATATTGATTCGATTATTCGGGAGTGAGGGCTTGCCTTGCAGAGTGCTATCGTTGGCGTAACAATGAGTGGGGTTTGACGTTTGATCGATAAGTTCGTTTATATAAATTTGGAAGAGTGTGGAGGAGATTACGGAGCCTTGGGGAACACCAGCGTTTGTGGAGAACGATTCAGATGATATTCCATCCACCACAACTTTTATACTTCGGTTTGTCAGAAAGCTTTCTATCCATTTGCGAAGTGTTGGTGTGAATCCAAAGGCTGGCAGTTTGGCAAGAAGATTTTTGTGCCAAACCTGGTCAAAAGCTTTGGTGATATCAAGGGCTACAGCGAGGGTTTCTTTTCCGGCCTCTAGAGTTTTGTTCAAGGTGTGGGTGACATAGGTTAAGATGTCGCCTGTGGAACGATTTTGTCTAAATCCATATTGCCTATCGTGAATTAATTTATTATTTTCCAAATGATGAAGGACGTATTGGTTTATAACCAATTCCATTATTTTGGAAAGAACAGAGGTGATTGAGATAGGTCTGTAATTAGAGATTTGTGAAGAGTCTCCTTTTTTAGGAATAGGTGTGACTCTGGCTATTTTCCAGCTTTTTGGGAATATGCCCGATTCGTAAGAGAGTTGGAATAGCTTGGATAAGATAGGGGCAAGTTCAGGGGCGCATTTTTTAATGAGAATTGGTGGGATGTCATCCGGGCCAGCGGCGGAGTTGGAATTTAATTTATTAATGGCTTTTATGATTATTTGGGGCCTCGGGTTTCAAAACTGTAAGGAGAATATTTTCCAATAAATACTCTTTTATTGGAAATAATCTCTTTATTTATTTCTGGAATGTCTTCCATTCAATCCTCAGCTGTAACTACAATATTTGATTTGGTTAGATTGTTCAAGCGACTGTGGGTCAGTGGTCAGAGTGTCGGGCGCTGTCCTGAAGTACGCTGGCTCGAGACTGAGTCTCGTCAGATATTTGCAGTCGCCTTCTCTTGGAAAACAATGGCAAACTACCAAGGGTATAATTGCCTAGTCAACCTCTCCAAACCAGCCGTTCGGAACCGGCGTTAAAAAGTAGATCCCGTATATCTATGTAAAACAGCTAAACACACTTAGCACAGGTATATGTGGAGAGGTGCCGAAACGTCAGGGAGACCAAAGAAGAAGAATTGTTCAAGACTCGGCACCGGGAAATTGACGAATTTAGAGTTCTGTTCAAAATTAAAACTGGATAAAATTGAATACAAAAGTAAAAAGTATCACTACAACGCCTGTTTGTTTGTTTATTACATCATTGTAGCTCGTAAAATAAATAAGATTCAAACTGGAAATGTATATCTATTCATTTTCCCCGCTATTAAAAATCTTATTAAAATTTTAATTGATTATTATTTTGGGACGGTGTTGAAAGTCAAAAGTAAAAACTATTTTTTTATTATGGGGTGGTCATATCTGTGCAAAAATCTCATTTCGTACAATTTGAAGAAAGTCTTTCAAATGTAATTTTTATTAAATTACCGGTGTGACTGGATCTCAAATTGGTCATTTTTAGGTGATTTTTCTACTCGCCTAATTTCAACTAAGTACTTAAATTAAAATTCTGAAATCCTTTCTTAAATTAGTCCGTTTTTCCATATATGAACGGCAAATAAGAACGAATTTGATATTTCAAATATTTTGAAAGATACTCGTATAATCATATTTCTGCTACCAGTCGAGCTCTGGGCGTGAGGAAGTAGGGTAGACCGGGGGAATCCCGACACCTTAAGACATTTGATTTTTTTTAGATTTTTCCCGCGTTTGTTATATTTTTTGTCTAAGTGCCAAAATAATCATTGTAGTTTTCTGCATCCGATGGATTTGTAACTTTTGTAAACTACTGTCATATATAAAGTAAAAAAAAATGTTTTCCGTGACTTCTGTTAGATGTCGGTATTTCGGAACATCCAAAAAAATAACTCAACTTCGTCTTTTTTGAACGCAAGGACTCTATTAATACCTGTGGCAGAAGGCTGCCTTAAACTTAAAGTTGGATTCCTTGCCCTTTTAAGGGTTTCCTCGCTCCATTTTGCCCTCTCGGTAGTCCGTTTTCTCGATCTCACCACCAGCAAGATAATAAATAAAAATAATTTTTAAGAAAAAAATAAAACCGACTTCAAAAAATTAAATGCAACAAATAAAATACACTAAAAGGTATAAAACGATTATTATCTTATTTAGTTACAATTAAACGACGAAATATTAACATGAAATTACTTTTTGAAGTCGGTGCCAAACAAACTATACCTATAAGCGAGCATACCCTCCAAACGTACTAAGTAAGATCCGTCGAGTGCGATTCATAAAAGGTATATGTTTGGCACCGACTTCAAAAAGTAATTTCATGTTAATATTTCGTCGTTTTAGTTGTAACTAAATAAGATATTAATTATTTTATACCTTTTTAGTGTATTTTATTTGTTGCATTTAATTTTTTTGAAGTCGGTTTTATTTTTTTCTTAAAAATTATTTTTATTTTTCTCTTTTTAGTGATGTCATTAATAGTGATCATATCATCAGAACTTGACCAATTTCATCGAAATCGGTTCATAAACAAAGAAGTTAGGCCTAAACAAATCTAACAAAAAAAGTCTAATATCTATGAAAAAAAATGGAACCAATCGGAAGGTAGACTGAACCCAATGCAAAAAAAAAAATCGGTTTACAATTGGCGGAGATATGAGGTAGCATAGGCACAAAAAAAATCAATCGAATAGAGAACCTCCTCCTTTTTTGAAGTCGGTTAAAAAGAAGTCTTAGACATGTCGATATTACTCCTTGATGGTTTGTCGACATTACCCTCGACATTGTCCTCTGCTTGATGCAAATAAACATACACACATATATATCGAGATGATATATCTGTATATATATATATTATTTATTTGTTTGAGACTAACAATATATCGCACCAAGTTTCTAAGCCCTCCAGCAGTGACGAAAGAACACCAAGTTTCAATATCCTATGATATTGACTCCATGAAAAACATTTATAATTGAAGAAAGACTGATGATGAAGATCAAGTCTTCGAAACTATAGTCTCAAACAAATAAATAATATATATACAGATATATCATCTCGATATATATGTGTGTATGTTTATTTGCATCAAGCAGAGGACAGCCTCTTTGTTTCTCTTTGTGTACTAAAACATTCCTTATAATGTGTACTTTATAGTTATAAACTGCTATTTTAATTACACAAATGATTAAAGTATTACATTAATTTGTTCAGAAGTCAATTCTTACATCAGAAACTATACAAAATCACTTTAATACACCACAAAATATCTAGTTTGCTTGCAAGACCACAAGGTGACAGAACTACGCAGCAGCACTAGGGTCTCAAAATAAGCCTACAAAGTAGTGTAATGGCCCGGGTGTCGGAATTCCCCCGGTCTACCCTATCACATCAATATGATTATACAAAGGGTCAATAAATATGGTTTTCTGATCCGCACTCTTCGACATACGGTTCCTCTGAGGGTTCTCTTAAATATTTATTATGCCTATCTTGAATCCAGTTTGAGATATGGTATAGTAATTTGGGGAGGGTCTACACATGTTGCTAGATTGTTTACTGCACAAAAAAGGTGTGTTAGAGCTATTGTAGGGGCGGGACCGAGAACTCACTGCAAAAGTATCTTCCAAGAATTGAAAATTTTAACTGTATATGACGTCTGCGTTATGGAAAGTGTTTTATTTTTAAAAAAACACCCAGAACTTTTTCATAAAAATATCTTTAGTCACGAATACAACACTAGATGCAGGAATGATCTGAGGATAAATGCCAGTTGTTTGTCTGTCACATTAAAAAGCCCAATTAATAACGTCATAAAAATTTACAATAAGGTACCTTTAGAAATTAAGAGTTTGCCAACGCTCTTTCTTTTGAAGACAAAACTAAAATGCTTCTTGCTAACTTTAAATCTATATAGATTGGACGAGTTGTAGGCATAATTTATAATTTTTAAGGATTTAGGTGTCGGTTCTAGGTGAAACATTATAAGTAACTTATGAGGAGAATTTTCTAGGTTAGGTTTCACAAAAGGAAATATTAAAACAAATGTATGTTTTTTTTTTGAGTTTGATTCACTCGATATATATTTCGGGTTATTAACCCATCATCAGGAGTTCAAATGAAAACTGAATACAAATTTGTAAAAACATTCAACAAGTAAAATTTTGAGAAAGAAGAGTACGTTCAGAAATTTTTCTTTTTCTTTTTAATATAAACAAAATGTTATTATTTAAAATAAAAAATTAAATTAAAACAAAATTAAAAACAAAATCAAATTAAAAAACAAAAACAAATTACAAACACCAAATATGTAATCGAATTTAGGAGCCAATTTTTTAATTTATTAATTTTAGCCAAATTAGAATCAATAGATTACATCTTTGTCAAAGTCCAATTGATAATTTATAATTTGTGAATTAAGATATATTTTTTGTACTTGTGTGTTGTTCTTTTGTTTTGTTTTGTTTTCTTTTTTATGTTAAAGAAAAGAAAAAAAATGTTAATTTTAACTATTAATCTTTATAAAATTGAAAGTTTTTGCCCAGAGTAGCAGAATTTTTATATATTGAAGGAGACAATAAAAGAGTGTGTCTTCTGCTGGAATTATAAATTTTATTTATTTATAACGAGACTATAGTTTCGAGGGCTTTGCCCTCTTCATCAGTCTATTACAATGTATTCACAGGAATTAATTTATGAATGAAAGTTTAAAATCTTTCCACCTAACCACATGAAAGTTTTTAAACTTTCATTCATAAATTAATTCCTGTGAATACATTGTAATAGACTGATGAAGAGGGCAAAGCCCTCGAAACTATAGTCTCGTTATAAATAAATAAAATTTGTAATTCCAGCAGAAGACACACTCTTTTATTGTCTCCTTCAATCTTTATAAACTTAAGATATATTTGTATATTTGTGTGCTTTTGATCTTTGTTCTTTGTTGTACTTCTAATGCATGAGAATCACAATTTTGTAATTCTAAAAAACTTTTTGTATACTGTATTTATATTGACAGTCTATTCAAAAATAAATAAATATTCCTATTGAATACATGGAGCGACAGGTCCTTTAGCTACTAATGTGTATGTATATATTTAAGGTATGCTTGCACTTGTTCGGCTTATTTTGTCACCGAATGGTTTGAACTAGAATGCTGAAACTCGATAAAAAGGTGGATCTTAATAATACAAACGTTTTTATATTTCAGCTTATTACCTATACAACCGTTTAACAATATAATAATAACAATTATATTTTTGCTTTTTTTTACATTTTCAAACCAGAAGCTCAAATTAACGTTCTTTCCTTTGATTCTCGAATTAATTTTGACGTAGCAAAAAAACAATTAAAATTTTGAATGTATTTAAAACTCGACCCTGCCAGAGGGCGAAGCTAAGTAGTAGTATCAGTAGTTCTGAATAATTACCGTGTAGCTATATTTCCTATGTAACCTTAATATTTATTTATTATTATATGTCTTTTTAACACAATTGAAATTATTCTATTTACAGGAACAACGGCCGATTCCTACTCCAAAAGACAATGGTAGGTACTAATTATTTATTAGATGAGAAATGACTATAAGCTCCAATCTATTGTGAAGTGGTAAAAAATAATTTACTGTTATTTTAAAAATCAATTTGTCAAAATATCAAAGAGAATGATTGATGTCCATGATTTATAAATTTAGTTGAAGGTTCATAGGGATGTGGACAAAATAATTTTTTTAAAAACTAAAATTAATCTGAGGTGAACGTTTGGTCGATCTTTTTCGACTTCATCATTATTGGGAATGAATCTATTTAATAAATTTAAAGTCCTTATCATTAGAAAAAAGAGGAAAACTATAAACTAAACCAGGACTGTCCAACCCGCGGCCCAGCACTGTAATGATTGCGGTCCGAAATTAAATTATTAGAAATTAATCTCTAATAGTCCGAAACAGGTCTATTCTTGTAAGTGCCATCCGCTTACAAGTCCAGACCTGTTTCAGGCATCCTTGCAATACACCTTAGGTCCAAAGAAAGAGAGATCATTCTATCCATTTTAAATTATTTTTATCATTCAGATTCTAATGAAAGAATCTCTCACCAGCACATTAAATAATAAAAAAGTAAAAACTATCTCAAGACTCGGTACACTAGAACTGCCCTAATAATTATTAATAAACTTAAATACAAATTATTAATAATTATTAGGAGCGGATGCTAACTACTTTTATTATTTAATGTGCTGGTGAGATTCTTTCATTAGAATCTGAATGATAAAAATAATTTAAAATGGATAGAATGATCTCTCTTTCTTAAGGTGTATTACAGGATGCCTGAAACAGGTCTGGACTGTAAGCGGATATTTTTACAGAATAGACCTCAGGCATCAATACACCTTAGGTCAAAGAAAGAGAGATCATTCTATCCATTTTAAATTATTTTTATCATTCAGATTCTAATGAAAGAATCTCTCACCAGCACATTAAATAATAAAAAAGTAAAAACTATCTCAAGACTCGGTACACTAGAACTGCCCTAATAATTATTAATAATTTGTATTTAAGTTTATTAATAATTATTAGGAGCGATTAATGT